>BQNB010020710.1:7606-63325 GCA_026074375.1 Tanacetum coccineum | reverse complement strand
TAAAGCCATAAACAAAGTGGTCCTTGCTTTTCTTTCTCTTTCTCTAGCTAAATTTTCTTCTGCGGTCTTGGGAGGCAGAACCTTTATTAAACCATTTGTATCAGTTGAGACACTCACGGGACCATTTTCTCTTTGAATAACTTCCCAGATAGGATAGTCTGTATGGGCCAAATAATGTTCCATTTTCATGGCCCATATGTCATATTCTCCCTTCTTAAGAATAGGAAGTTTGATGGTTGAAACACTGTGAGGAGTTTGTTGTGTTGGTGTTTGTGATGGTGTTGGTGGTGGTGGTGGAATATCATCTTCTGATCTAGCCATTGAATTGCTTTATAAGATAGAGGTTTATAACTGGTTTTTGTTCTTCTTACTTAGAGTTTCTCTATAGGCTCTGATACCACTTGTGGATCCCTTTGAATATAGATCTTACTACCTTGTAAAGGGTTGTAGCTAATATGAATAGATTCACACAAACTACAGGAGAAACAATGATTAAGAACACTATAAGTTACGCTGAATCTAACTTATAATGCAAAGAAGAACAAAGAATATTGATAACTAAGCTTTTGTATTAATTGCTAACTATTAGATTGACAATGAACTGATATGTCTAACTATGCCGTAAGGGTTCCTTTTATACACCAAGGAAAACCCTAATCTTGGCTTACAAAACGCGTAAAAGACCATGCATTTCTTTTCCTATAATAACTCATGCATATCTCTTAAACGGTACTAACTGTAGGTCCTTGTGTTGGATCTATATAGCCTTTTGTAAGCCAATAGCTAACTTGAATAAATCCAAATTAACTATATGAGAGACAATGACTATGAATACTATATGCTAATGCGGAATCTAAACACAAGTACTAAGAAGAACAATTGTGAACTAACTTCGTATATTGCTATTGATTTCTATTAGAATACTATTTCGATCTCTTCTATTACATATGATACTATTGATTCCGCTGACAAATCTTGATCTGATCTTAAAGTTTCTTTGACATCTTTTGCTATCCTTCTGCAACATGTCTTCAACAATACAGAAACACTCTTTCATCAACAATCCAACAAGTTGGCTTTGTAGTTTTTGGCAAACTACCAGCCATAAATGGATTTGATATTCCTTTACCAGTAGCCGTTTGCTCTAGGATAGTCAACTCTTTATTGCAAAATATGGTGAGTTGATTACCATACAGTTTTTGGTAAACTGTCAACCATCAAACTGAATTTACTGTCCTTTACCAAACCCAACCGTTTGCTTTTGACTAGCCAATGCTTCATTGCATAACATATTGGTCATTGATAAACCATATATTATAAGCAAACAATCACTAGTCACACAGAATCAGATAGTCTTTAACAATAAATGTTTATCCGGACTAGCCAACTCTTAACCAAAAAGCAAGGTGATGAGAACCCTACAATTTTGGTACAGTGGTCAACCATGAAAATGATTTGAGAAGTCCTTACCACAAAGCACATTGCTTTTGGACTAGCCATCTCTTAGGCCTGATTAAGCATGGTGAACAGATGACCATGTTGTTTTTGGTGTGGTGGTTAGCCACACTCGTAAACCCTTCTTCAATTCCAATTTCATCTTTACTCTTCTTTAAGCTGTATTGCTTAATGAAACCTTTTCAAATCTAATGCAGCAGTACTTTCTACCTCAACTCTAAATCCAAAATCAACATTCATTTACAGCAATACCTTGGAGAAAGGATATTTTCTTTCAAACAAGCATGTGCATACTGTTCCAGATCCCATCCTTAAACTCTATATCAAACTCCACACCCTCATACAGTCCTCCAAGTGACAATCTCCCAATCTTGTTGATCATTTTAGAAATCACCTTATCAGTTACATTCTATTGAGATTCCATCATTAATCTTCTAGCTCCCCTAAAGAATCAACTCTATACTTCTGTGGCTTTCAGAGTACTGCTTCCATTACCAAATCATATACATTACACAATATCTTGTCTATCATAATATGAAGTACCCTCCAATAATAAGTTGAATGCCCTGAAATTTCGAATGACTCTGTAGACAACAGGTAGATCTCCCTCTGGTTAGAACCTTGTCAACTAAGAAATAAATGATTTTGTCTCCATTATTTCACATCTATGTACCTTCAAATGTAACAATTCTTAAGACAAAACCTTCTGTGTAATCAACATCACTATCACATCTGTTGTGGTCTATTTCCTTTTCCTAGCAATCATCTTCATATGACCACCTTTTCTCTTCTTTGTACCCTGCTCTGCTACATCTTGCTTTGCAGGTACCTTAGCTGAGACATCTTCCTTGACAATCTTCTTCTTCTTGTCAGGATCACTAGCTCCTTCATTTATTTCCTTAATCTTTCTTTCATCTTCAGTAGAACCAATAGTAATGAAACTATCATCAAACCTCTGACGTTTTCGTACAAAGCCTTTATATTCCATCAAAGCTTTTTGTCTCAAACAGCATGCTTCTTGTTTCCAACATGTTTCATATAAGTTATCATTTGATTCCTAAACTAATTCTTTGTTGGAGGTTTGTTTCTAATAGCTTCAGATCTTTGTTGAGCAAGGATTCTTCTTTGAGTAGCTATAGTATCATGAAGAAATTTTGCTCTCTCTTCCACTGTGAACTGTTCTCTCTCTGCTTCTTGTACTCTTCACAAGAAGTCTGTCATCTTCAATTTCTTGCTTGTATAAAGTCATATTCATTAAGAGTGCAATTTGTCCATAGTTTCTTCCTCTTTAGTTAGCCTTTTCTCTCTTTATTCAGCTTCCCATTCCTCGTGCAATTTTTCTAGACACGCTCTCATCATGATCAATTTGATCAAAACGCCTTTTTATGCATCATAATTTCATCCCAGATTCATACAAAATGCCTCATCTCTTCAATCCTCTTTTCCGTTAATCATAATTGGATCAATCTTGGGAAGAGCTTACAATGTTAATTTTGATTCTAGTTGAAAGTGGTCCTTGGTCTCTCAGCATTTTTAGCATTTCTAATTTCTACTCCTTTTTCCTTTTCTTTTGAAACTGCTTTAGCTTGACTCATGTTTAGAAGAACTTGAGCAATTGTTTCATCATCTCCAAAGGTTGTTGGAGTATTTTTGGAGTTTGTTGAGCTGGCTGAAGAGTATTTCTCTTATTTCTGCTCAGCAGTACCTTCTTCAACCTTGTCGGTACTAAGTTTTGTTCTGGCGGTACTAACTTTTGGCATGTCAGTACCTTCATCTTGCCTATCAGTACTTTGTTGCTGAGCAGTAACCTTTCTCCCTTTTCATAACTTTTCAGTATTCCTTTATCTTGGGCAAGAGTGAATCCATTGTGTCATACAATGTCCATGTCCAAATCATCCCATTCATTGCTTTGTAGGTACTGTCGGAGCACTTTGGAGATTTGACAGTTTTCCTCCCTGTTTGAATACACTCCAGCCTCTTTGATGTCTTCAAGACCTTCTTCTTGTTTTGGTTCTTTCTCTTGACAGTCCTGAGCCAAGCTTTATGATGAAGAATGAAAGGCCTGGCTTGCTTTTTTAACTTCTTGACTTGTGCCTTCAAAGATTTGATTTCTAGAGCTTGAGCGGTGACACTGAAAACATATAGAAAGATGAGATCATAGACACTTTGGAGAGTCAAGCCACCCTCACTCCCTGAAAGAGATTTATCACTGGATGACTGACTTCAGAGATTTTCCCACCAGAACCCTCATAAGATCAGGAATCGGTATAGTGGGTAAGGTCCAGTGATGGGTTAGACTGAGGCTCAACATGAGCTTCACTTGAGTGAGGAGGAAAGGGTGTAGGTTGTGGTTCAGATGGTCTTTCTGACCCTTCACCCTCAATCCTCTGTTGGGATTGAACCACCTGTTAGGAAACAAGAGGCGTGACTTTCCCTAAAAAAAAGTTTCCCTTTTGACCATAAAAGAGAAAAACAATGCTTTGTTAATGTTAGGACCGTTAAAACCTCTCAAAGCCCTATTAGCTAATAGCATCAAATAAGGCCTGATTGATTCAATGAGATCTATCCCATCAACATCAACAAAACTAAGATCACTTTGAATTGGATCATCGTAGGACTAGTAAATATGGCAAGCCCAGCTACTATTGGGCATTAATATATCTAACATTATTGATGTTTGGGACTTATCAGATTGTCCAAAACTGACTCAACAAACGGTAGTATAGATTACAGACTTACAGTGAGACAAGATGAATAGAGCTTCGTGAAAGAAAGTCATAATCACATGAAACACCTGCATTTCCATCAGTCATCTCCTAAATAGCAAACCATAAATGTGTTAGGGCACGAAACAAGAACAACCATTGTTGTAGAATTTGTGAACGTCGGGAGATTGAGATATTAGGGATTAAGAAAGAGAGTAATTTGAGAGAGATTACGTGAGTGAATTTTGCAATTGAGATGGATTTATATAGGTTAAATAAACCTAAGAGCGAAGAAACCGTTACAAGTTACACTTTAGACCCTTGGTGGTATTTTCTTCAACGTCTCTTTAGCGGTACTAACTTTGCCCATCGGTACGAAGATTGCACTATCGGTACTAACTTTTGTGAAATGAGACTTTAACAAGTTCGACAATAAGAGTGCTTTAGTACCGTTTATATCTCTCTGTAATGACTCTTTATATCCCAAATAACTCCATGTAAATCATCACCATTACCAGAATCCTTCTTTGTGCATAGCATACAAACTGTACAACACAGCCATTTGCCTCCCCTAAACTAATGCAGCTTATGGATTGATCATCCCAATAGTAACAACCAAGAACTGAAACCTGCTAACATCAAATGCCTTGGTTAGAAGATCAGCTACATTGTCATCAGTGTGTATTTTTAGCACCTGGATAAGTTTCTTCTCATAAGCATCCCTTATGAAGTGGTGCCTAATTGCAATATGCTTTGTTTTGGAGTGAAATACTGGATTCTTTACAATGCATATAGTACTTTCATTATCAATGTAGATCTTTGTGTTCATGAAATTGAACCCATAGTCTAACATTTGATTTTGAATCCACAAAACTTGCCAACAGCAATTTGCAGCAACAACATATTCTACCTTTGTAGTAGAAGTAGCCATAATTGTCTGCTTTTTGCATTGCCAAGAAATAAGTCTCCTGCTAGGAAATTAACAACCTCCTGTTGTGGATTTCCTGTCAAGATTTGCTCCATCATAGTCACTATCTGAGTAGGCTTCCAGGTCAAATGAGGACACTCTAGGATACCAAATGCCTAGTTTGGGTTTGCCTTTTAGATACCTAAAGATTCTCTTTATAGCATTTAGATGGGAGGTCTTTGGAGTGACCTAAAACCTAGAACAAGCACATACTGCAAACATAATATCAGGCCTAGAAGCAGTCAAGTACATTAAAGAGCCAATCATGGATCTATAAAGGTGTACATCCACATCACTAGCTTCCTCATCCTTGACTAAAGGCTTATGGGTCTCAATTGGTGTACTAACAGTCTTTACACTAACAAAATCAAACTTCTTTAGGATTTCTGCAACATACTTATCCTGACTTATAAAGATACCATCTTCTTTCTGTTTGACTTGTAATCCAAGAAAGAAGGTGAGCTCTCCCATAGAACTCGTTTGAAATTTACTCTTCATTAATGCCTCAAATTCATCACACCAAGATCTCTTTGTAGAACTAAAAATAATATCATCCACACAAACTTGTACTAACATGATATCATTTTTGTCCTTCTTAATGAAAAGAGTCTTGTCAACAGTTCCTTGTCTGTATCCATTCTTCAACAAGAAAGTAGATAAAGTAGCATATCAGGCTCTGGGAGCTTGGTGTAAATCATAGAGAGCTTTCACTACTTTGTAGACCTTCTTAGGATACTTAGGATCTACAAAACCTAGAGGTTGAGACACATAGACCTCCTCATCAATTTTGCCATATAGGAAGGCACTTTTCACATCCATCTGATAGACTATGAATCCCATGTAAGAAGCAAAGGCTAAAAAGATCCTAATGGCTTCAATCCTAGCCACAGGAGCAAAAACCTCATCATAATCTATCCCTTCCTCTTGCCTATGTCCTTGAGCAACCAACCTTGCCTTATTTCTAACCACAACACCTCTTTCATCCTTCTTATTTTTGTAAACCCATTTTGTTCCAATTGCCTTCTTCCCATAAGGCAAATCTATAAGAATCTAAACTTTCTGAATCTTAAATTGCAGCAGTTCTTCCTGCATAGCATCAACCCAACTTTCATCTTCAAGTGCTTCAGATATCTTCTTGGGTTCATTTTGAGACAAGAAACAAGCAAATAAACAATGCTGGAAGTCCTTATGATTATTTCTCCTTTGCTTTTGAATATAACTTACAAAAGCATGGGCTCCAGAACTTTTGGTCACTTTGCTCCTTGTTTGAACTGCTGATTTTGGATCTCCAAGAATTAGAGTCGAAGGATGAATAGAGTTAATCCTTGATGTGGGAATAGGACTGACATTCACAATAGTTTCTAAATTTGTGAAGTCAGCCACTGCACCCTCATCATCATAAGATGCATTGGTAAAAATACCATCAGTAGAATTATTATAAATTTCTTCAAGAGCAAGTATTTTTGAATCATCTTGGTCAGTATTGGTTAGATCAGTAAATGATAGTCAACCATAAGGACTGGCAGTACTAACTGGTGTGCTAGCAGTATTAACTATGTTAGGTGGTGTTTGTTTTTTAAAAGTTGCCTCTTAACAGCCTCTTAATCTGTCTCGTTCAGACGTGGTCATACATTCTGGTCATTAAGTGCGTTTGTTTTTTTATTTTCATTCAGAGGCGGTCAGAGGCTGAAACCTCTTACCTAACAAGATGGGGAGGGGATGTCTTACTACCTCTTAATGTGTTTTCTCTTTTCTTCTTTTTATTTTCTTTCTTTCATTTAGCTTTTTTTTTACTTTATTTTTTTTTCTTTGTTTCCTTTTTTTGTTTTATATTATATGTTTTCTCGTCTTTTCCATTCGTATTGATAATACGTTTTAGAGAGAATTACGTTGTTTTTTTTTCAAAATAAAAAATATTAAATATGATAATATGATGATGATAAAAAATGCTCAAACTTAACATAAGAGTATTTCAACTAAAATAATATATAACTAATTTTTTTCAATCAAATAATAGCATGCATATTTTGAGTATTAACTTGATTTCTTTTTTTCAAAAATATTTTAATTATATTTTAATTATTACATGACAATTAAAATATATTTTGCTAGGTCGTATTAGTTCGATGACTTAATTGTTCTATTTATCATCGTAAATTAATTGATAGTGATAATGGCAAAGATATTTAACAACATGAGAATATAACATACCAACAATATATGATTAATTTACGAGATTAAAGTACGACACAATATCCTTGAATGTTTTGTTTTAACACAACTTATTTATGTTGTTAGGTCGTGTTAGTTCGATGACTCAATTGTTCTATTTAATGTGTATAATCGTTTATGTATCATAAGAATGAAACTGTTATATATTAATCTCATTCAGACACTTTTTTTTCACAAAAAACAAACAATATTATTTCATTCAGATTCAGACATTTACGCCTCAGATTCAGATTCAGATGTGCGAGTCAGATTCAGATTCAGAGCCTCTTAATAAACAAACAACACCTTATTGTAAACTCAATATATTTGTAATATGATATAAATATATAAATTTATAAATATTTTCATATTTTGTGCCGCTTTAAGTCAGAGCATTACTTGATTACGGACAAGGAGATTTTTATTGACCATGAAGTGTTTCGTGTTGCTTATTTTTTCTAGCTTGTGTTTGTGCTTCTACAAAAAATAGTTTTTAGATTCTCTCATCTTGTAGATAATGCATTAATATTGCAAATGTGATCATTAGTTGAAACTTGAAAGTTTATCAAAAATATTTACTTGTGAAAAAGGTTTAATTTATACATGTTTATTAAAATGTGCTTTTAATTTTAACCAAAATAAATGTTTTGTGATGAATATTTATTATATTGATTGTACACATTCATATCCCTAACTAGTAACATTCATATTTATGAATAGTTTTGTAACTTTCAATTTGTACTTAATGTTTTTTTTTTTTGAACGGCAATTAGAAATTTTATTAAAAAATGCTAGTAAGAAGCTAGCAAGAAAAAGTCACACGCAAATCGATCCAACAGACAAAAGAAAAAAGAAACAGAATAAGTTCTAACGATACAAAACAAACACGCAAAAAACCGACGGCTACTGAAATCAGAAGGGAGATCCCAACGCGAAACCTAAAAAAAAAGACCTCCCATGGACGAAGCCGAACACCCGTTGAAACGTACCACAAATGCAAAGAGATCTAACCGGCATTCTTTGTTCGTCTCTTTAATGCATTGTGTAGGAGAATAGTTTCTTTTACATTGCCATAATAACTCCAAATCTGTAAATCGCTTGGAAAATAATCTTTCCACATATGTAATTGCGCGAGAGAGAACGACCCTTGAATATTCCCTTTGGGATCTCTATAGCTCCAGCGTTTTTCAGAATCTAGCTCGTCAGTAATTAGGCTTTGACCAACATTAATCAAGCCAACGTAGAACAAGACTCTTTAGCAATGTTAATCATTAACCCGGAGGGCGTAGATGGAGACACAAAGCTATAATCATTTTGCAACTTCTTGGGATATTAACTCCAAAGAACGTTAGTCAATGGGTAAAATCCCATTATCTTCAATGGTATTCATTACCCGATCACCATCAAAATGATCCTCAAGAATCTCACCTTCCACATTATAAACATATTTATTATTTACCTACCCCACAAAAAAAATTTTTTTTCACAGTAACATTGTTAAACAATCTTCAATATCTTTTTTCAACATCATCGTCCAAATTCTTCCCCATACAATCCATTTTTTTTTATGAACGGCAAATTAGAAATTTTTATTAAAAAATGCTAGTAAGAAACTAGCAAGAAAAAAGTTTCCCACACGCAAGTCGATCAACAAATCAAAAGAAAAAAGAAACAGAATATGTTCGTAACGTACAAAACAAACACGCAAAAAAACCGACCGAGCTACCTGAAATCAGAAGGGAGATCCCAAAGCGACGCCTAAAAAAAAGACCACCCATGGACGAAGCCGAACACCCGTTGAAACGTACCACAAATGCAAAGAGATCTAACCGGCATTCTTTGTTCGTCTCTTTAATGCATGTATTTTACCCAACGAAAACTTGTTTCACATAATTTCATTCCCGATGAGCGAATGATCTGGATCGAAATAGATGGACTGCCACTCATCATGGACATCTAATCATTTTAAAAAGATAGCAGGCAAATGGGGAGAAACGGTTTTTGTAGATGAAGACGCTGATGAAAATATTGCAAATGGAAGGGTATGTATCAAAACAAAAATAAAAACTCACATCATGGATTCGTGTCTTGACACACCCATCATCCGATTCACCAATGATCTCGCCTTCTTCAAAGGAGTCCACCGATTTACCAGGAGCGTTCATTTCGTAACCCATTTGCTCCTTCTTATCATTGATCTCCCCTTCTTCTTGTGACTCGTTTATACTATGTATATCCTGATCTTTCACCCAAACGTTCCTCTGATTCATAATCATGTGTGAAATGTTGTCCTAGTGAAGCAAAATCAGTACCCAATTTGCAAACTCACGAACTCCTAACCTGTATCTGACCCCCCCCCCTTGATAGAAACCAGACACGAACCCATGATGTGAGTTTTATTTTTTTTTTGATACATACCCTTCCATTTGCAATATTATACATAGCGTATCATCTACAAAAACCGTTTCTCTCACCCAATTGCCTGCTATCTTTTTAAATGCATAAGTAGTCCAAGCATGAGTGGCAGTCTCCGCATCTATACGATCCAGATCATTCCCCCACCCCTCAGCGGAAAGAAATTATGTGAAACAAGATTTCGCGTAGGGTAAAATACAAATTCCACTCCGTATTTTTTGAAACTTTAACCTTGATTCGTCACTGCTTAATTCAATCCAGAGCAGAGTCCCACCAGTATTTGCACTTGAATCAGAGAATCCCTCTTTTTTTAAACGCGATAAAATATTAATTATTAGATGAACATCCCTTTCCTTTTGCGAGAACTACACTTGAAGTATCAGATAATTCCAATAAATCAGAGTTTTCGAGGGTGATATTTTTTGTTATTGGCCCAGCCCAATACTAGGCTTTTGAGTCCCCTCCTTACCTTCAAACAGATGCATAAGATTCGTCCCTCCCGTTGTGTGACTAGCGTGACCGTTCGTGAGGTTTAGTGTTATTCGATTGTTTCTGATGAAATGATTCGTTGTGAGTTTTTGTTTTCGATCGAAGCGTGCAATTGAAGCAAAACAGATGATACTCCCAATCTATATCTTTGAGATCTCCAATAGATTCGCTTGATCTGGTTTTATTGATGAAACGAACGAAACCGAAGCGACGACCTGATTTTGATAACTTTTCGTGCGATGTACACATCTGCAACCACTCCTTGCCTATCACAAACTCCATAATCTTTCGAAGACACTGTTGTTGGAAAATTAGTTACAAAAATCGTGATCGAGATGTGGTGGAGATTTTTGTAATTGGGGTGTTGGGATGTTGGATGAGGCCCGTTCATTTGGAGATTTAGGGTTCTTGATTTGGGGTTTTCAATGTCTTAAGATATCTATTTAATTTGTACTTAATGTTATTCATGTTGAGGTCTTTATAAATCAAGGCACCTAATGTAATATGAGATACATCAATAATAAGTTTCATTTTTTCCTTCTATACCCTTTTACATTATCTTGCTTATTGTTCTTATTGTGCTACTAGACTCGTTGTTTTACAATACGTTATCAGCACGAGTCTCTAACGGTTCGATTCTAAGAAAGGTCGATGTGGTTCTTGTGGTTCTGATTATAGGAAAGGCGATGTGATTCGGGTGGGTTGATCTTAAAAATAATGAATGCTTCCTTCTCCGAATGATTTATACAAATAAGTTTCAGTTTGATCTAATATACTTTTAAGTTGCGTCTATCTATGACATATCAATGTTGTGTTTATATTTATGTCTGAAATATTATTGATTTGATGAAATAAAATATTCATATCAATATACTCATTGTTAAGTTTCAAATGAACATGAGTCACTTGCAAAAAAAAAAAATCTTGTCAGTTGACATAAGTTGAAAAAAATAAATAAATCTTGTCAAACGTTTTGTTTTAACCTTATGTCAAGAATCTTGATGCTAAACTAATGGATTATAAACAAAGAATAAACTTGACTAGTGGCTTTCGTGTATTCCACTGTTGATTAACGTATAATAGACATATTTTTGGTTTGATATATTATAATAAAATTGGATTTTGTGATTCATATCATATTTTACACTAAGTGTAACGGTTGTGGTTAATAAGTTGTGATGTTTTGATATAGTGCATTAAATATTCATTAAGCATCGACTATACGCAAGGTTATAAATAGCGTGAAGCGTGTCGTAGCGGCATAGCCAAGCCTCAAGCTTTAGCGTGAGGCGTTGCGTCATAGCGTTTTTAAGGCGTGACTCAAGGCGGCAAAAAATATTTATAGAGTGGTCAATATTAGTTAGCTACTAGGATTAAAATTGAGTAACGGGGTTACTAAGACTGAATCCCATACAACCCAAAGCATAAATACTTGTAAATAAGCTCAAATCCATAAAAAAATTTAAAGCTTCAAAAAAACTCACGCTATAGCGCGCTATATGGCGCCTTATTGCACGCCACGCCTCAAGATGACGCCTTGGCCTGTTTCGTAACGTGGAGGCCACGCCTCGCGCTATAGCGCCGCTATAGCGCGCTATGGCGCCGCTATTTAGAACCCTGACTATACGTCATGGGTATGTTATATGTCATGATTAGAATCTTCATATATATATATTCATTTATGTTAAAGTTGTTTTAATAGTCTATTACTAGGTCACTAATTTTATAAATAAATGTCATGGAGAGTTACAAATTTAATAAATGTTAGTCAAAGAAACTATTATGCATCTATGTAATTTATCATTATTTAAGTCTCAAAATGGGATTGTATAAATGTTTTTTTATGAGGGTTATATATCAATAATATGAGTTGTGTCATGATTTGAACTTTTATGAACAATATGATATAATTATTTTCTTTTTTGTAAAGGTCATCCACATGGATGTTGAACAACATACTTACAAATGTGTGTTTAAATCACTAAACATTGATAATTGTTACTTTATCGAGTTTGTTACGATTTCACAAGCGTTACGTATATAGATGTTAAGTGCACATACTATATAGTCCTACCGCCAGGTATGCAACATACTTAAAGTTGTCTTGTATTTATCTGATTATTACCGTACTATAATATGAAACGAGCATACACAACTTTGACTTTATTGATTATTTATAAAAATTGTGACATATGTGTTTTGAAACATTTTAAATCGATATTTTCTTGTGTCTAGTAAAATGAGCTTATAACGAAAAAATGAGACCTCTCCGGTGGTTAAGTGACATGCGATGATTATTATCGTCATTGATCGACTTAATGAACATAATTTGATTGATATATATTGACTGACAATAAAGAGCAGGGCCGGATTTGAGCATGTGCGGGGTGCTGAACCGCACAGGGCCTCCGAATTTTCAGGGGCCTCAAGATTTTATATGGCAGTGATGTTTTAATATGGGTTTTTCATATAAAAGTGATGGAAATGCATTCTAAAACTTAAGATTAACTGATTTTTACATAAACTAAGTTATCATCCTGTGGTTTTTAGCGATTTTAAAGAAAATGGCATAAAGAGCAAGTTTCAGCGTTATACAATTGAAGAAGATGAAGATTTAGGATATTTTTCCACTTTGCACCTTAAGGTTTTTTAGGTTTTACATTTATGCCTAATATTTCAATTTCATTCTAGTAAAAAAGAGTCTATGAAATTAACATTCTCATCCCTTGTTTAAGACAAAGTTTAAAAATGGTCCATTTGTTTTTTTTTTTTTGCATAATACCATAATACTTTTATATTTGTAAAGGAAAAAGTTTTTAAGGTTTTCAAATACTATCAGTATGGTATATATAAACTTGTCAAACACCGTTATTTTGATGTTATTTCACGTATATTTATGTATTTAAATTTTTTATTTTTATACACATAAATATTTTTTTTGCTCGAGGGGACTAAATTTTATTATGGCACAGGGCCTTCAAATTTCACGGGACGGCCCTGATAAAGAGTAGATGTGTATATAAAGCATTTCTTGTAAAATATAATTGTTATGTGAAAGCTATGTATTTATAAATGTCAAAATTGATGAACGTAGCTGCAATATCAATAATCAATTCCTTAAATGCCTTACACATGTGAAAATAGTCACTAACATATAATTAACAAAGTAAATAATGCATCTAGCAAACAAAGTTGCTTATTTGTGATAATTTTATCATAATGTTTTGGTGCCCTATATGAATAGACATAAATGATATCACCTATTGTTGCAAGATTTTAAATTGATGAATAAACTCAGCTATATGGTTACTTAGTAATTCGTTTACGTGAAGATAAGGTTACTGACGAAGACATTTTTAATACTAAATTGATGCTTTTAGTTGATAGTATTAAATTGGTCTAATTAAATAAACGAAAAACTAAGATGTCTTGACTTTAATTATGTCATTGAGTTTGTGATATATGTGAGCATCGTTATGTGGTTTTATTTGCTTACGAGACCCTTTATTGAATGGTTAGTGATATATGTATGTTTCAAAAATATGTAACTTCACAAGTACAAAAGATGTGTTTCTTGTTTGATAATGGTATAGGCTAATGTGCATATTATACTAAACTATGTTGAAACTATAAAAGTGTTTTATATTGAACAATGTGAAAGTCATAAAAGTGCTTATATAAATTTGATTTGAGATACAAAAGTATAAATGTGATGATGTATTAGTTTCACCATATTATTCGACTTTAACATAAAGTCAAATGTAATTGAAGCACATGTGGTCATAAACTAGTTGTTTATGTGCCAAGATTTCGCATTAAGTAAAGTGCGGTTGAAGTACAAAAGTGGTCATAAACAATAAGTTTATGTTGCAAGATTATTGTATTATGTGGCATGACCGGTTGGACCATCCCGAGTCAATGATGATGCGAAATATATAGAAGAACGATACGTTTCTTCAAAGATAAATTTGATTGTTCTCGATGGAAGTTTTCATCTATCACCACCAAATTAGAGTAAATTGCATAAATAGTCCTTAAAGTTTGGCCAAGTTGCATGTTTCGTCCCAAACGTTACGAAAGTGCAAGGATCGTCCCTGTGGGAAACCTTTGGTGCAAGTATTGTCCCTGTGAGGAAACCTCTGGGCAAACCTTTGGTGCAAGTATCATCCCTGCAGGGACGATACTTGCACCAAAGGTTTCCCACATGGACCATCCTTGCACTTTCGTAACGTTTGGGACGAAACATGCAATTTGGCCAAACTTTAAGGACGATTTATGCAATTTACTCACCAAATTATAGTAAGGATTTTCTCCTATAAAGTTTTAGAAAGAATATACAAGGGATGTATGTAGGCATATACATTCGCCATGTGGATCATTTTGAGTTTTGAAATCGATGCATCGTCAAAATGATCATTAAATACGCGAATTAAAGTTAGCGTGATTAGTGGCTCGACTAATAAAATGCGAGCATGGTTTTCCAAATTATATAATTGAGAATGGTGGTGAATACTTTCAAGTTATGGTCGATTATTGGAAAAAGCGTTGAACGTAAAATTGGTCCATGTTCATACACGAATTTTTGAAACGTTTATAAAACGTCTACAGTTGATTGTAAAACCAATAGTTATGAGAACAAATTTATAAGTTTTATGGGGCATTTATTTTTAAAAGATAGAACATAAATTCGCATCATACCAACAATCTATAATGAATCCCCCATTAGAATGGTTTTGGTCACAAACCATGTAATTCCCATATGAGATATTGTAATTGTGCAATATAGAGTAAGTCCACCACAACGCACAAAATGGAATGTTGAAAGTGATAATTCATTCTAGGAGAGAATGAGAAGCGAGATATCTAGAATGAATTATAATATAAATGTTGATCCTCACACTAAAGAATATGAATTTGAAGTTTAAGGGACAATTTATATTCCAGATCTACTAATTGCCAGACATATTTAGTGACCTGAATAAAGTGACTAGATCATATATATATATATGCTGCTAATGCTCCGATTACAATGTCTGTCCTAACAGTAAAACCAATGGTTGGTAGTGAGTCTATGACATGCATGCAACATGATAGACCAATCGATTTCAAATAAAATTCCTTGAATTAATAAATTCAATGGAGCAAGAATATCATGATGGTCGAATCGAGGTAATAAAGACGCCATAATAGTCTCCTAAAGAGACACTAGACACGAAAGTTCTTGGAAACCCGGGTTGGTAAAAAACTATGAGATCTCAATAAATATACATGTTATAATATGATGTCTAGTAAAGTGTGGAATCAAAAATTAATGAATCGACGTCGATAGAACTATTAATATAGATAATAGGCAATGGGTAATGATTATATAGATAAATAAAGATAGCGCTATAGATCAAGGGTGAGGACATGAAAGCCGACCTGCAATGCGAATGCAAATGTATAAATAAGTTACCAAAATATATAAAGACGCAAAGAACTAATGAAATATTGAATTATCTTTTAACGAGACATGGTTACTAGGACTTGAAGTCCATATATAAGAATATGTAAAACTTATTAATATGCATCGTTCTTTATGCGAAAGCGGAATTAAATTACACATACGTTACAAGTGATGGTACACATATATTTTCTCAAAGACTTGGAAATGATCATGCAGATACATGTTCACATGTGGTGGATCCAATAACGTATTTTAATATTGTATAAGTCTAGCAATGTGACAAATAATTGATATGCGTCTAAAAGATATATGAGTAGAGCTTATGTGATGTTAAGATTTCATTACAACATATAAAATGCATGAAGCATGCTAGTGATTTTTAATGCTTAAAGCATATGAGAAAAATTATCGGAAACAATATGCAATCAAATTGAATAAGTCCTTGTATAGGTTAAAACAATCTGGAGGGCATGTGGTACAATCGCCCTAGCGAGTATTTGTTGAAAGAAGACTACAAAAATGATTCTATTTGCGCATGCATTTTCTGAATCTGAGTACGTAATAAAAAAGTATATGTTGATTACTTAAATATAATTGGAACTCCTGGGGAGCTTCCAAAGGCGATGGAATGATTAAAGAAAGAGTTCGAGAAGAAAGGTCTTGGGAAAACAAAGTGTTGCTTTGGATTGCAAATTGAACATCTTGACGATAGAGTTTTAGTCCACCAAGAAGCATACACAAAAAAGGTTTAGAAAATGATTAATATGGATAAATCACATTCACTAAGCATTCCAATAGCAGTGAGGTCACTTGATGTAGAAAAATACCCTTTTCGACATTCAAAAGATGATGAAGACATTCTTGGTCCCGAAGTACCTTATTTAAGTGACATATGATTATTGATGTTTATTGTTAGTCATACATGACTGGATATATCATTTTCTTTAAACTTATTAGCAAGATATAGCTCATGTCCCACGAGGAGGCATTGGAATGAGATCAAGCAAATATTTCGATATCTTCAAGGTACAAAAATAGACTTATATTTTACTAACTCATCCAAATTTAGTTGGCTATGTAGATGCAGGATATAGGTCTGACCCTCATAGAGTCTGTCCTCAAGAGCTTGGTCGGTCTCAAGACGGTTATGTATTTCCCGCAGCATGAATGGTCTAGCCTGCTGCTGTCTACACTTATCGGTTCATCGCATCATAGTCTTATTTCTGATGAAGTGATTACTGTTTTGAATAAGTAGCCATCTGGCTACAGAACCCCTTGTTACATCGTGCAATGACGCAAGTAAAACGGCCTGTATAGTGGTCATGTAAAATTGTCACACACAAATCTTAGCATCTTGGGCCAGTTTTGTTAGTACGTGGCTGTGAGGAATACCTACGAACAATCTAAAATTTTAGGAAGAAAAATGCATGATAAAATTGAAAGCTAAATGATGTAGTGGATAATTAAGGTCAGATTCTTCACCCTACACTTGCTCTCAACTAACATATAAAAACCTCCTAAACCGCTAATCTCATGACGTTCCGTAAGCAAACAGTCGCAACCATTTAATCTAATCATGCAGAAATTTTGGCAATCCATGAAGCAAGCCGAGAACGTCTTTGGTTAAGAGATGCTATAGGTGAATCTTGTAATGTTTATACTGGAAATAAGGGACCGGCAACTTTACATAAGGACAACGGCATGTATTGCTCAACTAAGGGAAGGATTTAATAAAGGTGACATAACCAAGCACATTTCAATGAAGTTCTTATTTACTAATGACTTGCAAAAGAATGGTGATAAATTATTCTTACGAGACTTCGTAGCCTAGAGAAGCGTACAGTCGATCTAGAAGATTAATTTACAAAGCACTCCCTACCGAGATCAACTATTTTTGTAGACGACTTGGCTATATGCGCACCTCGCGAAACAGAGACTGATACACTGTCGAGAAGCAATATATTATTAGAGTCTCTCATCGTTAGCTCAAGTAAAGTGATCATGAGGGGGGGGGGAATACACGCCGCACTCTTTTTCCCTTAGCTATGGTTTTTCTCCCAATGGGGTTTTTCCTAGAAAGGTTTTTAATGAGACGGTATACAAAGCGTATTTTGAATGATGTACAATCAAGGGGGAATGTTATGAATATTTATTATATTGATTGTACACATTCATATCCCTAACTAGCAACACTCATATTTATGAATAGTTTTGTAACTTCCAATTTGTACTTAATGCTATTCATTGTTGAAGGTCCCTATTAAATGAAGGCACCTAGACTTCGAATGAGTAATGTTATGAGAGTACAAGCGCTAGAGAAGCTAAGTCAAAGTCAGCATATCGTTGAATCATCCCTTACGACGCCAGTATCTCTATTATAGCAGTTCTGTGTGCTTTAGTTGGTTACTCTCTATTCGTCGCTATCTAAGGCTTACACTGCTAATGCTTTCCCTACACAACATCCGTTTCAATTAATGAAGTGTTGTCCAGAGCTGCTTCGCCGCATTCATAGTCTGCTTACTTAATTTTTTTACCTTAAAATAAGTAGATAGACATGAAAATTATGGATAACACAATATACTGCTACAACTTAAAATAAGCATATAAGCCTTAAAAAAGCAATAGAAAACACCCTCCACTACATATATACATGAACACCATTTTAAATGCAAATGTGTACCAAGTCATCATAAAGATGGTCCTTACGCGGATTCGTCTAAGATCCAAAAAGCAAATGATTCTTGAAGCGTCAAAATTAACCACCAACTTCACATAACAAAAATCAATAGAAAACACCACTACTATATACATGCACACCAATTAAAATAAATTTAAACCAAGTCATAAAAAAGAAGCTCTTTACGCGGATTCGTAGCACCAAAAAGCAACTGATTCTTGAAGCGTCAAATTAACCACCACTTCACATAACAAACACCGAGAGGAATTAAGCCATAGAAGCCAATCATCATACGAGGTTAAATCAATGTCCTCGAGCTCCCATAAACGTATAAGTTTTCTCCATAAATGACAAGCCATTGGACAGGAAAAGAAGATATGGGAACCAGATTCGATAGAGGCATGACAAAGAGGGCAAACAATAGTCGAAATATCAATACCTTTAAGGGAAAGATTCAACCGAGTAGGCAGATTATCCAAACTAACTTCCCGAGCAAACACATTAATCTTAATAGGCATGACTTTAACCCACCTTGTGGTGACTTCCTCCTTTGGAAGAATTAAATCATCAATAAGCTGATGAACAGATTTAACAAAAAACTCACATGTAGCTTCTAACGAGCAGACCCAACGGTTGAGGATATTTGTCAATATTAGACCATCCACGCGGATACAAGAAAACCGAGTTGTTCTTCCTCAGCACGACCTCTAGGAGGTCGACGAAACATATCAACCATGGAAGCATGATTGATTTTTTTGGCAACTGTTATTTGTTTGTAGTTATCTAAAGCATAAAGTCTCGAGAATTTATGCTTTAATGCCAAATCATCTAGCCAAGGATCCTCCCAAAACAAAGTGTTTAACCTCTTTCCCACCTTTTTGCGAATTAAATTTAAAACATTAATGCCTTTTGTGCGAAGAACAGTCACCTAACGAATAATGTATAACCAAGGAGAACGTTTAGATAAAGAACTTGGGGAATTAAGAGCACTGTCTTCACTATAAATAGCTTTTATGAATCTCGTCCATAGACAAGAACCATGAGAAAAAACTCGCCAAACCTATTTACAAAGAATAGCTCAATTAAGAGCATAGAAACTAGAAACTCTGAGACCACCATATTTCTTGGAAGCTAAGACCTTATTCCAACTATTCCAAGCCATTTTTCTTTCTGACCCGTCCACTCCATTAAAAAAGTTTCTTCTAATCGATTCTAAGAGCTTTAACACTCCCGAAGGAACTTTAAAGATAGACATTTGGTATAAAGGAATGGACGTTAAAACCATTTTAATTAAAGTAATCCGACCACCTATTGAGTATGCCGGTAATATTGTAGACTTTAGAACTTGGCATGTACATCATTTCGAGACCTAATTGATTAGCAAGAATAGATGGTTCGAGAGGGCAACATTTAGGAATTCACCCAAATAGCCATTATGTGTGTGTTTATCGACTTGTTACACTGACTTGTCGACCTCCCGTGTTAAAACCCTTTTTTTGCACTCATCATTAGTGCAAGATACCTATAGATCACCTTTGTTAAGCCAATCTATGTTTTCACCCATCATTATATGTTTTATTACACCATTTCGCCTTAGCCAACCCTGTAGTCTATATTTATCTTTGTGTTGAAATTTTTGGCTACCTAAGTCCATGGTTCAGGAAAATGGTTTGCAGATTGGCACTTACTTTGATGATATATTATCTTGATCATGGAATACCCCTCGGTATTATTTCTTTTGATACTGTTTATCTCAAGTGGGAGGATATGTGATACGTTATATAGAGTATTGTAAAAAAAAGGCGATGCAATTATAAGCCACCTAGTGATATAACTCTTGATGTTTGTTACGTGTTATAAAACCAACTAAGTAAAAAAGTGGTGCAACTATAAGCCACCTAGTGATTTTGGGGATGGTGCAACTATAAGCCATCCGAAGTATAAAGGTGGTGCAACTATAAGCCACCTAGTAAAGAATGGGTTAGCATGCTCTGCAAGATCTCATCATTAGCTAACCCATATTGATGATATGATCAGATTTTCGCACTCGAAGACTTGGATTATGGATAGTCAGTAGCTGGTTATGGATACCTTATATAAGACTATTTGTTTTATGTTTCTATTTTAACACCAATTAAATTTGTATCCCATGTCTATCCTAACCTTTTGTATCACCCAATAAACTTGTGTTATGTCACCCATGTTGCCTTTAAGAATTGTTTAGACCCTAACTCTAACTGGTGCAGATTTGTGTACTTCCCAAGCTTATGATATAATACATGCTATAACTGTGTAGTTGAGCGATCACCCTAAAAATGAACACTTAGACTAGTTGAGAGTCGAGTGAATCTTGATCACCTTTTCGTGAGGTGTTTAGCTTTGATGATTCTAGCATAAGTCTTTTATAGATTTATTTCTTTGAGGTAAAATGCATGTATGTGACAAGAAACACGGGAAATGGACGAAAAATGAAGATAATATGGATTCTTATGAGACGTTACGGCGTAACCCCTACGACAATGTTATGCCGTAACATAAATCAAGCAAGACATGTCAGCTTACAACATTACGACATAACCATACGCAAGGTTTATGTCGTAACAATGTTATTATGGAAGGATGACTCATTCGAGTCAGCATTACGGCGTAACGTGCCTAGTTGATTACGCCATAACATATTTAAGCTTGTAATATGGAAAGGACGCGTAAGCACTTTACGGCGTAACACCTCATATGGTTACGCCGTAAAATATTTGAAACTTATAAATCGAGGCCTCATTCAGACACTTTGACATCAACCATTCTACAACAGTTCCAAGGGACGAACAAGGCCTCCATAGCTCGAAGAATTCCATTAGAAGTCCAAGGGTTATCACACTTATCTTACTTTTGTATTTAATCGTTCATAAACCGCATCTGTAAGAATTATGAGTTTTCAATCCAAGATTACCTTTATTAATTATTGCTGTGTTGTTGCTATGAGCGGCTAAGCACTTCAAGTGTTGGCCTAGTTATGAATTTACTATCGTTATAATGTTTGTTTCCTGGTTGATTATGGTTTTGTTGGATATCATTTGACTATCGTGTACCCCTGGGTTTTGGTAGTATTACGGGTGGTTTAGATCATGTTAATCCTGTTATTAGATTACCAATTGTACATGGGATTAGCAGGGGTACTAGGGTAGGTTTGTGTTAGCCCTAAAATATGGTAACTTATCTGGAATTACATTTATCATTTATAGTCCTGTCGGGTTAGTTTAGCTAGTAAAGCCTAGGACTATAAATACCCCCTCCATACTTCCATGGAGGGGTGAAGCTCACTTTTGTAAAGGTGAAGTGTGTGTGTTTTCTCTCTACCACATACACTACTTCCCATCTTATCTTTTTTTTCTCTCTACTATAATGAATAAACATCTCTTTCATTTTATCCAACCTCCTGATCCAGTTTGTTGCTGTTTATACAAGTCATTTAAGCTTAACAATTGGCACCAGAGCATAGGGGGAATTCGTATTGTTAATCACTGATTCGTGTGGTTAATAAGCTTAAATTTCCGTGGCTTATTTTGTGGAAAAAGGCCACGGCTCAAAAAAAATTGAGCTTATTTGGTTGTTAATCTTGTTCTTTCCTTGATCTACATGTCAAACAGGTTAGATTGCTTCCAAACCATGGCTTACACAAGCTTCTAGATCGAAATATAGGCCTAAAAAGGTATGGCTTATTTTGGTGTTCTTGGAGGCGGTTTGGTTCGAATTTAATGATCCACAAGAAAAATCGTGTTAGTATATGTTTAATCATCTCCTACCAACTTAGTTATAAGCATCTAAAGCTTATTTGCGTGGTCAAATAGCTTATTTGGTTGAAAATTGCTTATTTCGAGCTTAATGTTCATGGTGGCGGGTTGATTATTAAATTATTTTCTTGGTGGTGGTTTGACAATAGTAGGGGACAAGATCCGTGTTTTAAGGAAAAAGTAGGTGGTGGTTTGACCAGGTCAACGGCGATTTGATTATAATAATCAATTTTATTAGCCGGCGAGTTGCCATTCTACACGGCGAGTTGCCATATTACACGGCGGTTTGCTTAGGTACACGGCGAGTTGATTATTTTAATGAGCAAAAAGAAATGTTACTCTGCCCAATTTAAAAATCCATGGCGGGTTGACAAAGTTCTAGGCGGCGGTTTGCCCTAGACGGCGGTTTGCCCTAGACGGCGGTTTGCCTTGGTGGCGGTTTGATATTAACTACAGTCGGCGGGTTGGTTAAAGACAACGGCGGTTTGATTATTATAATTAGGCAGCGGTTTGGTCTAATATAGGCGGCGGTTTGATATCAAACTGGTGGCGGTTTGGTGTAATAATGGTGGCGGTTTGCCATAGATGGCGGGTTGCCAAAGGAGGCGGTTTGCCACACAGAAAACCTAGTTTTGACTACCTAATTTCCCGAATTTTTTTTTCGACCTTACCGCGAAGGTCGATCCGCGCATCAGGTGGGCATGTGACCAACTTTGGGCATGTGACCATATTTGGGAATATTATAATCAAAACAAGGACAACAAACAAACACCACAATCAACCATAACAACATACCACACAAACAACAACACTTAATCCCAAAACGATCCTGAAAAGATTCACTTAAACGACAAAAAGGCTAGAGACTCGGATAATGATGACAAGTGATCACGAAGTTGATTTGGTATCCCTTATTTGCAATTGAAGTTGGATTTCACAAAGGCGTCTACTTATTTCATCATCGTGACTTTCTTCTATTTTCTATCGATTGATGACTTGCTTGAACGTATACAGTTATGATTAAGACTTGGATTATCTAGTTTCCAGAAGTCAAGGGGTGGTTGGATGAAGACCTGGAATACCTTACACTTAAAGAGTTACGTTGTAGTACTCAGTGTCACACGCAGATGTCGATGTGGATAATTTCAAGAGGTGTTGTACTTTTCATATACTTTTGATGTTGGGTATAAGGTAACTACGAATCTCTTCTGCACCTTTCTTCAATCAACAATAGTGCAAGCTTAAGTAACAAATTTGGGGGATTTTACTTCAGTTTCAAGTTTGGTATATCGAGTTAACTTCACCAAGTGATCACAGCAATAGCCGAAAGAATACGAGGTTGGTAAGTTAGCCAGAGAGTATAAAGGTTGAGATGTAATCAGCACTTCTCACGGGTATTTTTATGCTATTCCAAGACAAGTTCTTCGATGACATTCATTCACAAGACCTTGATTATACCAAGTGTTCTTGATTCTTGCTTCATCTCCTCTACGGTTTCTGAAGTCAAGAGGGTAATGATTCTTTTGTATATCAAGATTTGTGCTTATGACAAGAACTTCTCGAGTATATGGACGTACACGACAATGATGCTTCTGAGAGTTCGCAACCATCATGGGGGAAAATGTGTACATTCGGGACTTAATTGACTTTGATGTTACCATGTCAACTTCCAGGGGGAAGTAAACGTAAGAAGAACAGTTGCTGATTTCTCGCATGCACCCCCGAACAAATATTCACCAAGCCATAATGACAAGAAGCAGTGGTCGTTAGTGTGGTTTGACTTCTATAAAATTCTGTTGTTCACTTTGATAACAAGTAGAAGATTGTTCAAGCTACATCAATGTTTCAGAATCTGCTCAAGATAAGAATGTTGGTTTGGGGGGAAGCCGATTCAGAAACTTCACCAAAAAGGAGTCTATGAAGAAAGCTTTTCAAGACATGCTGCATAAATTGGGGGGAAGTTAATCCAACTCATGCATACTACAATGGTTCCAGAACAAGTAAAGACAATGAAGATCCAAGCTGTAATACAAGTTTTAAGACGAGGAGAACTCAAAAGACAACTTCAGCTGTGGAAGCGCTTTGGAAGACTATATTACGTTGTTATTTGTACTTGTTAGGAACATTGTAAGTAATTCCGTAAGTCCACATATTGGGGGAAGATTGTTAGCCCTAAAATATGGTGACATATCTGGAATTACATTTATCATTTATAGTCTTGTCGGGGTTAGTTTAGCTAGTAAAGCCCGGGACTATAAATACCCCCTCCATACTTCCATGGAGGGGGGTGTGTGTGTGTGTTTTTCTCTTTTTTTCTCTCAACAAACATACACACTCTTCCCATCTTATTTCCATTTTCTCTCTATAACGAATAAACATCTCTTTCACTTTACCAAGCCTCCGGATCCGTTGTTTTTAAGGGTGAATCTATTCTAACATAAAATGGCCTAATATTGTAGCTTTGTTTGAAAAAGGAGGAGTGAACATTAGAAGTCTAAAATCCTTTAATCTAGCTTTGCTCCAAAAATGGCATTGGAGAATGTTTTCAAACTCGAACGCCTTGTGGGTTAGAGTTATTAAATCCTTTCATGGGCTTGAATGAGGTTTTAATCACAATGGGTGCAATCATAACAGTTTATGAGCTAAGATTGTCGGTTCTTCTAACTACCTGTATTCGAGCAATATCCTCCTAACGGACTCCATTTATTTTCAAGTGGGTTGTGGTTCTCTTATTCGCTTTTGGAAAGACATTTGGCTTGGTTCCTCGACGCTTAGTTCCAGGTACAGCAGGTTGTTTCGCATGGAGCAAGACAAGGATTGTCTGATCATAGATCGTATATTTAATGGTCAGTGGGCATGGAATTGGTCTAATAAACTTGGAGTTCATAATTCTTCATATCTTAATGAGATTCTACTTGAGATTAGTCAAGTTAACGTTCAAGTCGATAATGATAAGTGCATTTGGTCTTTGGACGATGATAGCACTTTCACAGTTGGTGATTTACGTCGTCTTATAGAAGACCATCTATTACCTTCCTTGGATACCACCACCACATGGGTTAAATACCTTTCTCATAAAGTGAATATTTTCATGGGGCGTTTGAAGTTAGACAAGCTCCCGCATCGCCTAAATCTTTCTCTTAGAGGTATAGAAATTCTGGAGATTTCTTGTCTTTCTTGTTGTGGAATGGTGGAATCTAATCAACATATATTTTTTGAATGCGAAGTCGCTAAAGGTATTTGGAGAATTGTTCGTAGGTGGTGTGATAATTCTTTTCCTATTTTTGAGTCCAACGTTCATTGGCTTCATTGGTGGAGTTCGTGGCCCGTCTCTAGAGAAAAAAAGGATCGTGCATATGTCATCATCGCGACCACTTTGTGGTTTACTTAGCGATATCGTAATAACGTCACTTTCAACTCTCAATCCTTAAGGAAAAGTGAAATTTTTGATAATATTCGTATGTTTTCTTTTTCTTGGCTTAAGCATAGAGGTCGTATGTCTTGTAGTTGGATTGATTGGTTAAACTTTCCCTTGTAATGCTAGCTCCTTGCTAGTCTTATTTTTTAATAAAATTCTGCTGCTGTCAGGGTTCTAAAAGGCACACTATAGCGCAAGGCGTGGCCTCCATGTTACAAAACAGGCCAAGGCGTCATCTCTAGGCGTGGCGTGTAATAAAGCTTGATAAAGTATGATAAGGCGCACTATAGCTCAAGGCGTGGCGCCTTTTTTTGAAGGGTTTATAGGATTTACTAATATTTGGGATTTTACTAATATTTTAGAGTTGGGCTTGGATTTACTAATGCTTATCATTCATGTAATTATGAAATATGATATAAATCTATAAATTTATAAATTTTTGTTGTCGCCTTAAGTCACGCCTTAAAAACGCCATGCCGCTACGCCTCATGCTAAAGCTTGAGGCTTGGCCATGCAGCCATGCCACGCCTCACGCTATCTATCACCTTGCTGTTTAAAAAAATAAATACTTGTGCATGCGTATAAGTTACTTGTAATGACTATGCGTATGCATGTCTTAGTTCTCGCTTTATATATTTACATATACGTAGGTGCTAGTTTATTTGTAAAGACCTCAGACTATTATTGCCGCCGTAATAGTTCAATCGATTGTTGAGCCTTTTTTGGAATCACCCCTTTATTAGTAGGATATGATTCGGATGACATCATGATGCTTTATTAATCTCTTATACCTTTGTTAGCGGGATGCTTATTGCTGATTTTGCAACAAAACTCATCTTGTATTTTTATGTCGTCTATACAAGCGGGTATATAGATTTTTCGCGAGGAGTGTAGTCTCAATAAGACTATGTTTTTACTTTATTCAAATGATGAAGAATAAGGTGTCGAGATGTACAAGTTATCCTTTTTTTCATGGATGTAGAGATGCGTACATTATTTATGTACATTGTACTTTCAAAGTACGTTGTTGTCGCGTGATTTCACATTTATTTTTGGTTGTTAAAAATTGAACTTCCATAGATTACTAATGTGCATGTTCTTGGCACCAACTTTCCATTTATCTCCTTGAGCACATACATTCCCGCTCGCTTTGACTCGATGATATGATATGGTCCTTCCCATATTTGGTCAAGCTTCCTTTTCCCTTCTTGTCAGCTTGACTCATTTTACAGAGTACAAAGTGTCACACCCCCATATAGGGCCCCGTCAGAATAAGCGTCCGGGGGCATGACGTTCATGAATATCTTAAGTACAAAGCATAAAGAACGACCTCTAAGGGGTATGTTCTAAAAATAAATACCGTTGCATTAAATTAAAATATTAATAGGTTTTATCGATCAATCCAAATGATTTAAGAGTCAAAATGCGGAAGCTTAAATGAGTTTCAACAATGGTATTTAAAAACTTAGATAAATTCTTGAAAACCGGTCCAAGCAAAAGACTTCACATAATTCAAGCAACGATATCCAAGCTAAGCACATGAGAAAAACATGCTTAAAATGTCAACATAAAGTTGGTGAATTCATAGGTTTAGTTCAAATATTATTAGTGTGGACCATAAGATTTCAAAACGTATGTGACGGTCATAGGATATATAACATCACATAAAAAGGCATTTACGTTGCACTAAGCTCATGACACCAAGGCTAATAGTGGAAGATATCATGTACATTGCTATATAAGTCTTGCCCTTACAAGTGTCCGACCAAAGACCACCTAACTACTTTCGACTTGATATACATCCGTTGGCCTGTACAGTCCGTCAAGTACCCGACCAGTAAGAAATCACCAAACCCGGATGGGGATTATTAGTCCCAAATAGATCTATTTATTCACTCAGACTCACTTAACCAGCCAGTCGGTTAAAAGTAATTAACGGTTCATGATAATTCGGGCAATAGTGATCTAAACGCTACTTAGGCAACACGTAAACGGGGAAATTCTCACGCAAAGTACTTGTGTCCAGTTTTTAAAAGCAAGCAATGTTTCTCACCCTAAAGTATTAAAACATTTATTCAAAACGAGTAAAATGTAGGGCTATGAACTCACCTTAAGCAAATGGTGAGCAAATAATTCAACGGAGATAATAACGATATCAAACGACTCTAACCGCGACCTAATTAAAAGACGCGCTTTAGAAATGAGAAATAAATACAAAACATCGAATAAGACGCTCAACACAAATAGACATCCATAAGTGTTTGTGAATTTGTTTATATAGTAAAACGTGATTTTAAGAAAGTATACGGTTTATAGCCACATTACGATATTTTTACGACAAGTTTCTAATTTCGGAAAGTTACTATTTTTAGAAAGTTTCTATTTTAGGAAAGTTCTAATTTTCGGGACGTTAATACGGTCCCCTAATATATGATGATTCCATTTACCCTAAACGCATTAGTGAAACCTAAACGCTGCTTTCTAAGTTCGTCTCACTAATAAATACCAAAAGTTTCTATTTTTATAAGTTTCCCGTTTTAGAAATCCGACATTAAGTTAGTGACATTTTAAAAGTTCCTACTTAATATACTAACGTTATTACTTGTTTCACCAACATTTTAAAAGCTCAAAACATCCCGAAAGTGTCCAAAAAGCCAATTTCATATTCCAATCAGCACCCTTTTTAACTATTTTTGCCGAAAAACATTTCAAGTTTCATTTCGCCATAACTCGGTCGTTTTAAGTCCGTTTTTAGTGTTCGAGATATGAAAACTTATCTATTTAAAACAATCTATCTAAAAAGTACCTTCTCGGCTATTGAAAATATTTTTAAATGTCCGAAAACCTTGAAAAAAATTCTGATCAACAAGCACTATTTTCGCAAATGCCTCTAATAAACACAACCAAACTTCACGATAGTGCCTAATCTAGCCTAACTCCGTTCACTACTAAACCAACCATCAAAACCATACTTAATCTATCCCTAATCCCATCACCATCTTTGTTGCAACACACAAGCACACTCAATCTCACCAAGACTACAATATGAGTACATAAAAATACCAACATCTTTGTTATTTATAAAAACTTACTTTATAAGTTTTGAAAATTAAAACACAAACATATGGATGTATAGATATTGAATAAAAATATAAGAACATAAATAAATCAAAGAAAAGAGTTAGGGTTTACTCCAAAGATGAAGAACAAGATGTATAAACAAAGATCTTGAAAGAAGGATGAAGATCTTGATAAACCCAAATATAAAAACTAATACCCTAACTTATAAACCCTTGAAATAAACCTTTAATCAAATGAAACCCTTCTTGGAAACACCTTAGATCTTGATAAAATGAAGTTTAAGATGTGTGAATCTTGATAGAAATCAAAAGTATGGATTATTTGTATATGTGTTTGTGTGCCGTGAGCTAGGAGAAGAAAAGGAGAGAAGAAAATGATTTTTGGTGAGGCAACTTATGAAAGAAGTGACCTGAAGTCTTTAAGGTATGATTTATATAGCAAGTGACTAGGGTTTAATGTAACCATTGGCTTATGTCAAGTGGCTTGAGCCACTCTTATGGTCCTTGTTCGTCCGAGCTAGCCAGGGGGGGGGGGAACAAAAATCTTTGCTTTGGCTCTAAGATGAGCTCAAATGGCTTACTAGTAGAGTTGTGGTCTAAGGGTATTAGGCTTATGATGTAAGGAAGTTGGCATGTAGTGGAGTACAAAACAAACATGTCATTTTCCATGTCTTGCATGCATGTGGTGTTGTAAATTTTCAAAATTTTAGTTTTCTTTTCTTTTGTTTGCTTGCACTGAAATATTGGAGGGGTTAGGGGGGATATGAAATTTAAATTTTTGCACTAGGAGTCTTATATGATGTTATCTTAAGTTTACATGCAAAGGTGATATCTTTTTGGGTTTCCGTTTGATCAAAAACGCTAAAAATGTAAACTTACGCCAAAAATAATAGCAAACGTAAATATTCGTAACCCACGAAATGACATAAAATGACTTTATTAATTGCAATTCACGTAAATTCAGCTCAGTCCAATGTCGGAACGCTTCCGATAACGATTTTCAGTTTTTACGCGGGACAACTTCCCGGATTAACGTCAAATTAACACGTAACTTATAAAAGTTAAAATAATGAACGGAATTGGTAAAAATATTGACCTAAAATTTATGGGGTGTCACATCCTTTCCCCATTAGAAGAGATTTGGCCTCAAAGCTTAAGACGTAGCATTCGACACGGATACAAGATTAGCAAAAAGGTGCAGATATTTCTTTTGCATTTGATCTTTACGCTCCCAGGTGAACTCAGGACCCCTCCTCGAGTTTCAACGTACCTTAACGATCAAAATACGACTTTGCTTCAAACGTTTGACCTCACAGTCTAATATTTCAACAGGTTCTTCAGTGAATTAGAGCTTGTCATCAATTTGGATTTCATCTAACGGTATAGCAAGGGTTTCGTTGAATAGGTATTTCTTCAAGTTAGAGACGTGAAAAGTACTATAAACTCGGATCAACTGCTCTGGGAGTTCAAGTCGATAGGCAACGGTTCTAACTTTGGAAATGATCTTAAAAGGTCCAATATAACGAGGGTTAAGCTTTCCTCGTTTGCCAAAACGTATCACTCCTTTCCATGGCGATACTTTCAACATGACCTTATCCCCTACTTGAAACTCAAGGGGTTTTCGTCTTACATCAACATAGCTCTTTTGACGATCACGGACAGCTTGAATACGGCTCTTGATTTGAGCAATCTTCTCGGTTGTTTTGTAGATGATCTCTGGGCCAGTGAGTTGATTGTCTCCAACCTCAGCCTAGCAAATTGGTGATCGACATTTGCGCCCATACAACGCTTTCGATGGTGCAACCTTAATGCTAGTATGGTAACTGTTTTTATACAAGAATTCCACCAATGGTAAATGTTTATCCTAATTTTTTCCAAAGTCGAGCACACATGCACGTAACATGTCTTCTAATGTTTGAATGGTCCTCTCACTTTGACCATCAGTTTGCGGGTGGTAAGTTGTACTCATATCCAATTGAGTACCTAACGTTTTATGAAGAGACCACCAAAAATGTGAAGTAAATCTCCCATCACGGTTGGAGATGATTGAAACTGGCACTCCATGCCTTGAGACTATTTCCTTTAAGTACTGTCTCGTCAACTTTTCTAATGAATCATCCTCTCTCATGGGTAAGAAATGGGCAGACTTGGTCAAGCGATCAATGATCACCTTAATCGTGTCCTGACCAGTTGCCATCTTTGGTAATTTAGTCACAAAGTTCATTATTATATTCTCTCGTTTCTATTATGGAATTTTTGATTAAACCAACAAACCAGATGACTTCTGATATTCTGCCTTAACCCTGGCACACGTTAAACACTTGCTGACGTAGGTGGTAATTTTTTCTTTCATGTTGGGCCACCAATACAACTTGTTTAGGTCTTGGTACATCTTGTCCGATCCAGGATGGATGGAATACTTTGACTTATAAGACTCATACATAATCAAAGCCCCCAAGTCACCAAAATACGGAATCCAACTCTGGTTGTTCAAACATAACGTTCCGTCAGCACGAGGTTCAAGCTTATTAATCATACCATGCAGGTCTTTGGTTATGAAGTTCTCTTATTTTTTGGCTTTCGACTAAGCACTCGGAATCTGTTTAGGAAGATTCAATCCAATAGTCATAACTAAGGCTCGAACTCGCAGTGGCTTGATGCTTTCCTTTCGGCTTAGTGCGTCAGCCACTACGTTCGCCTTTCCTGGGTGATATCGAATCTCACAGTCATAGTCACTCAACAATTCCAACCACCGTCGTTGTCTCATGTTCAACTCTTTCTGATCAAGAATATGTTGCAAACTCTTGTGATCAGTGAACACGACACACTTCGTGCCATACAGATAGTGTCTCCACATCTTCAAGGCAAACACTACTGCACCAAGTTCTAAGTCGTGGGTGGTATAGTTCTTCTCATGGACCTTGAGTTGGCGGGATGCGTAAGATATGACTTTCTCCTTTTGCATCAAAACCGCGCCCAACCCTTTATGCGAAGCATCGCAGTATACCATAAAGTTTTCACTTCCCTCGGGTAAGGCCAAAATTAGCGCACTACACAATTTTTGTTTCAACAACTAAAACACAGCTTCTGCCTTTTCTCCCCAATTAAACTCCATGCTTTTCTGAGTCAACTTCGTCATAGGCCTAGCGATCTTAGAGAAACCTTCGATAAATCATCGGTAGTAACCAGCCAAACCTAAAAATTAACGAATTTCGGTTAGTGTTTTAGGTGACGCCCAATGCCTAATTGACTCGATCTTAGCGGGATCAACATGAATGCATTCACTATCAATCACGTGACCGAGAAATTATACCTTTGAAAGCCAAAAATCACACTTTGAAAACTTGGCGTACAATTCCTCCTCCTTAAGTAACCTTAAAATTAACTTAAGGTGCCCCTCATGTTCCTTTCCGCTATTGGAGTAGATCAAAATATCATCGATGAATACAATCGCGAATCTATCCAGGTACGATTTGCATACCCGATTCCACAAATCGCGGATGAATACTGCAGTGCAGTTAGTCAAACTAACGCATTACTTGGAACTCGTAGTGACTATAGCGAGTCCTAAATGATGTCTTTGGGATGTCTTCCTCCCAAACCCCGAGTTAATGATAACTGGACCTCACTTCGATCTTAGAGTAGACTCTTAACCCTTGAAGTTGATCAAACAAATCGTCGATCTCGGTGTGGTGTAGGAGGAAGTTGGGTATCAGTTTTTCATACATGTAAGTTTGTTTAGTTCAGCGTAGTCGATACACATCCAAAAAGTTCCATCTTTCTTTTTGACAAACAAAACCGGAGCTCCCCAGGGTGATGAACTGGGTCTTATAAATCCTTTATCAGAAAGTTATTGCAACTGAGTGGATAACTCTTGCATTTCTACTGGTGCTAATCGATACGGGGCTCGTGCTACAGGTGCAGCACCAGGGACTAAGTCAATTTGAAATACAACTTGTCGAGCAGGTGGTAGTCCATGAAAGTATTCTGGAAAGACTTCTGAAAATTTCCGTACAATTGGCACGTCCTCAAGTCGCTTCTCCTCTGACGTTGGTGCCTCAAAGTACTTAAAATCTTGTTGAAGTATGCTCGGTCAATAATAATAAATTATATGGCAGACTCCATATGACCTATGGTTACACACATATACATTGAGGTAACATTTATATATCGTGTTTATTATATTTACATTATATAAATAATCCACATAACACGAGATAACTATCGGGCTTCTAATAACTAAGTATTGTACTTAGTTTTTGGACTTGGAAATCAAATAGGCAAACCCATTTCAAGCCCAATATTGGCCGGCCATATGGAGGAGAAAAGAAAGGGATTTGTAGCTTGATAAGTATCACTTGATTTGGAGATATCTTCTAATTAATTGTATAAAGCAACTTACCAAAACCTCTCCTTCTTTCCTCCTTGATTTGGAACATTATTAACTAGAGAATACAACCTATGGTGTATGTTTTTCTTGATCTAATACTTGAATCGAGCTTATTCAAGGTTATTCCAATGCTAACGAGGTTTAAGGGACAGCATGCCAAATGAATACGGTGAAGTGTAGTGTGGAAACATCATAGAGGGATCTACTTGGGTCAAGTTTGTATCTTGGTTCATATGAGAGATCGTGTCTAAGATAAGGTTGTTCTTTGATTCTAACGATCACATTACAAAAGGAAATAATTGTTGCTTTTATTTTTATTAATTATATGACTCTATGGATCTGTTGATTGGTGATTTATCCGCTATGTTTAATTGTTAGTAATATGTTATTTAATTGTCAAATCACCTACAGTGGTATCACAAGCCATCATATGATGTCATAGGATCATCTTGTATGCGTAAAAATGGCTAAAACGCGTGTTTTTTTGATGGATTCAAAAGGAAGATTTAAAAACAGCCCCATGGACTCTTTTTTTGAAAATAATTTGACCCAAGTAGGGTCCTTATATTTGTGAATTTTTGATTCCGAACCATATTGTTGTGCATACATTAATTTGGTGTTCGTTGGTTTTTTTTATTTTTATCAGGGTACGTGAAAAAGCTATAATCGCGCTTTTTGGAACGATTCTTAAATCGGTTTTAAATCAGCCTCCCTTGGCCATTATTTTTGAATTAATATGGATGTTATAAATCTTTATATAGTATTAAATGATCCTCAGGCCATTGGTTACACGATGAAATTGAAGGTTTTAATTTCTTGTTAATTATTTATTTCTTCGAATGTCGTTGCTAACAATTATATGATCTTGTTAATTACTTGTAGTCCAAGCAAATACATGCATGATGGACATGGACTAGCCAATACCTTGTGAATACATGATATTATGGTATTATTATGTTGTGTATGCAAAGCATAACAACCTTAGACCACTATTTATATAACTTGATTCTACTAGTTTATTGCCATTTAATTCAGTTTTGGGTTGCCATTGTTTCCGGCTTCTTTTGGTATCTTTTAATTTTCATGTACATTGTTTATAGCATTTTACAAAAGATAGATAATAGATAATTTATTTAATTATCAAATTATTGTAACCGTTGTTTGAATTCAAATAGCGCAAGAGTTAAAGGCATAAAGTTAAATTCAGAGCTGCTGGAGTGACTTCAACTAAATGTGGGTTTCCCAGAGTTTTACAAGGAGTTAGTAGCTGAAAGTTAGGGATCAGGTGCACAACTCATGGGGTTACAATTTCTTCAACTGGAGCTCAGATTAAGGAATAATCCTTCTAGGAGTTTTAGGCCCGTCAAGTCAGCTAAATTTTTATGGCAGTTTTGGGCTTCAATCCTAGTGAAGGGTTCACTTGCTCCATGATGATACTTTTCTTAGAAGCAAGTAGAAGCCTCTCACCTTTGGTAGTGTGTAAAAACCCTTAGTTGACTTCTTGGTTATCTTGTGATGGCTCAGAGAGGCCAAGCATTAGGTTTTTTCATCGGTTGAGGTTTTGCCTCCTTTTGAGGTTAATGTTAGTTTGTTATGTTTGCATTTTATAAATGTTTTAGGAATTGCAATAAACTTACAAATGTTTTTAAATAAAATGAAAAATATAAAACATAAAAACCATTAATTTAAAACACATTCCTTGATTTAGTTTAAAGTTTAAATATGATTTGAAACTAAATACTTGTTTTATATAAATAAACACGTAAATAAATGTTATTATTGTTTATTTAATTTATGTATTGTTCAAACTAATTATAAATTAGGACAATGAAAATGATACACACTCCGTTTACATACATAAAAAAGATAAAAAAGATAAGTATTAGACTTAAAGCTTACAAATAGTTTTTTATTTAAACTTGAGGGCAACGAAGGAGAATATCACAGGATGCTACTCCCCCCCACATCCCCCTCAGAAACACAATTCTAATTATTGAATGCTCATATGTGTATTTTCATCACAATATATCCCTTCATATTAAGTCATGACTCCAAGTTGGTTGAAGAACGCATGCAGTTTCTATTGCTTCTTCACGTATGCGTGAGACGTAGGTGAATTGTAACCCAAGGTGATTATTCTCTATGCGTGAGACCTAGATATAATTCCTCTAGAACAATGTTCTTGCATTGGATGAACTTAACGTGTTAGGCATGAGGGGGGGGGGGGTGTGAGGGGGTGAGAACATATGTGTCTCGAGGTAAGGATAGACTAAACATCCCAATTCTTGACAATTGATATATCTGTTACAAAATGTCATGTAGCCCCATATGGTCTAAGAATTACGACAATTTTTGACAATTGCGGTGAACGTCACCTACTATTGAATCTATCATTGCTACAATCACACTGATTGATGGTGGAAACCTTAATCAGGATCTTAGCCTTATTCGTAAAATTAATTGTTTTATATATAAACAAGGTAGTTAATTAAAAGAGATAATTATTCGAAAATAACAAAATTGAACTTGTGTATATATTCTAATTCGACGCTCGCTAATCGCAAGATATTAAGCACACAAACGTAAACAAAAGTATTTGATTTCCTTGCCTTGTTAAGAGGATATCCAAACTAAGTTTCTTTCTTGATAATCAAAAGACTTAATCCTATCCTTTCTACTTGTATGAAGGAAATTAATAATAGAACACATTGAAATTCAATCCTAATCAACTACCAAAGACATACTTTACTCGAGAAAATAGTTTTTGAGGTCTGTAAAAAAGTCTAACGCTAAGTATTTGCACTCTTATTGGATGACTAAAGAACAATTGTATTCCCAGTATCACCAAAATGATACACTTGAATCATGCAAACATTGTGATGAGTTTTAATTAAAATGAAATCTCCATAATTCGCGAAGAGAAAAGGAAATTAATAGCATGTTTCTAAGTAGTTTTTTCCTAACTGCGAGCAATTTCACCTAAGATTATACCACCCTTATGTAATTAGAAGGAGGAATTGCATGCAAAACACTCAAGTTAAAAGAATGGCATTGATGGCTAGTCCATCAGATATATAGTAAACTGATGCAACAATTTGAATATCTAAGTTACATGTTTTACTAGTCCGGAAGCTCACATTAGAGATAAATGACAGAAATTCAAAGAGTAGTAAAGAAGAATAAATTCAACTTGCATTTCATTGGTATAGAACACACATTTAATGATTTTCTATCCAGTGGAGCTATGCATTTCGCTACTGATATAAAACGCACATGTAATGTTGTCAAAATTCAATGACTAGACTTATCACCTTGTAAGTGACCCATTTTATTCTAGCTGTTCTTGAAAAGTACATTAACTTTTCACATATTGAAGCTCATAGTTTTATAAGAATCATAGCAAATTATATCTATTAGATAACTTGTTCACTTTTCCCAGATGTCAAGCCTGAAATGTTATCTATACAATATTTATGCATGATTGCTTATTAAACAATAGAGTTGTATATATACTTGTAATGCAAATGTGATTCTAGTTTGACTTAAATCATATCATATCTATGACAATGTCATATTATTCAAACATACGGAAGCGTGGTGGGCTCATAACCCACTAGTCTCAAGATTATAACCTGACTCATAAATACGCCATTAGTTGTATAAATAATGATGTTGTGTCATGCACATGGGAGAAATCCTAATTTTTGCAAGTTACAACACAAAACATAAGCTATGATATTCTTAACGCATGGTAAGAAACTACTATCTACTAGGACTTATACACCTTGATGTATGTGCCCTACTAAAACTATGTCAATAAATAATCAATACCTACAACACAATTCACTAAAGGTTATCGCCAATAATAATGTGTCCCTTCTTGTAAATACATCAATAATAGTATTCAATTACTTAAAGATATGTTTGAAGCGAAAGAGTCGGCGTTTAATAATCTAATTTAATATGCTTGTACTTATTGTAAAGACAATAAACATAGAAGTCCTTAACGAGTTTCTAAGACTTATAAAGATAACAATTGACTGTTCAAGTCTCCTTGTCACGAAAAAAAATTACATGAAGTCAATTGAAATGTTCAAAGACTTATAACGAAATGTTAGCAATTAGCGTGTTATGTTTTCTAATTAAGACATGTACATAAAGTCCTTAAACTCTCTAAAACTTCTACATTGATACATCAAATGGCTTAAAATTACTGTTAAATGCCGATTAATTTTGAACAAAATTGCAAGTATGTGCCCAAATGGTATTAAGTAAGATAAGGAAATGTGATACTTTCACACAATCTCATTTACTCATAGAATACATATCTGAAAAATCAAACTCTGTGATATGTTTGGATATTTGATAACGGTTACTACATTACCGTCTAAAATTAACAGGTTACACAAAATTAAGTAAAGCCATTTGGTTACTCAACATGTTTCCAACCAAGAGTGTAACTAAGACACATCAGGTTATGGAAGGGAAACTCCCCAATAAGTCCTTAACTGAAGTTTTGATTTGTTGAGATCATGTTAAGCAAGTTATTAGCAACCTAGAGACAAGAACTGTCAGTAAATATTATACCATCCTAAATGAGAATCAAATTTTATTGTTACGTCAACTAGCTGCATATTTGGATAAAGTCTCCATCTTGACAATCTAATTGGAGGCATCTGTTTTGAGAAAGACTCTTCTTACACAACCTTCTAAGCACTATCAAACAACTAATGAGATTTGAGATATAGTCCATGAAAGAAAATCATTTTTAGAATTGATTTGATCTTTTCACCAAACGATAATACTAAAAGGATAAATTAGGATACTTCTAAGAGAAGACTAATATGACAAAAATGATACACCCAATAAAACGTACGCCTTGGTGATAATAGATTTACTTAAACTCATGAAAATAACCATGATATAGCATTCAATTCCATGCAAGCATAACTGATATAAAGAAATTTAATAACCATACTTGATTTCATAGAATAAAAATATAGCAATTAGATGTACAAAACACCTTCATGAAAGATCACCTTAGTGAGGACGTAATGTAATCATAAGGGTTTTTATGAATCCAATAAAAATCTAGGAAAGTTTGCAAGTAGTAAATATCCAAGTGCGGATTACGAACATGCCTCAATGAGCAGAAAAGCTAAAGTTTCAAAAAAATAATTTGATTTGAATAGATACAAAGATATCTCCCGAGATACACCTTAAAGCAAGTCGGAAGCATAAATTTTGTCTTTCATATATCTTATATGTTCAAGAAATCAACATATTGGAAATAATATTTCACGTAAGCTAGATTTTAATCCTTGGTTTGGAATAATATTTCTATCAATAAATATTAGAAATAAAACATGTAACCTTGGAGCATACCTTTACAAAAAAATAAACATACGTGATTAATAAGTCTAACATAACATGACACATAATTGAGCAAGACTCAAGTTGTATCTCACCTGATGAGTTAAACACATGTTTGAAAATGTTTGGTTCAACTAAAGTTTTCATTATGTATATCATGATATGTATTAGACTAATTGTAGCACTTGCATGAATGCAAGATGAACCTACAACCATAGTAACTAAGTGAAAGTCATTAGACTACTATTGAAAGAACATTCTAAAAGGCCTTTTAAGGACTAAAGACATGTTCATTGTTTACGGATTTTAATAAGGAGATTAGTGTTGAGTTTATACACTAATGCTTATTTTGATTGAGATGATTCTCAATCCTAGTCATAGCAGGATTTTCATCATAAATGATAATACTATTGACTAGACATGCTTAATTGTTAAGAAGACTATCTCATATAGGTGGTTTTGCTTGCTTCAAACAACCTATGTAATGTATTGTGGTGATGCTAGTATTATTATATTAGCACTTGAACGCACATATACAAAATGACAATCAACAAATTAATACAAAACCGTTCACTGCTTTAGTATTTGAAACAAGTCATTCTCTACAAGCGGTCCACACATATGCACAACTAAGTTCAGTACTTTTATTTACAAAGTATCAACACAGTTCTGTCTCCCCAAACACTTTTATCACATCAGCTAGAACACTCTAAACTCATGCACATCGACTAGTAGATCTCTCCTCAAGTTCATCCATCTTTTTTTATATATTGATAATGGAACAAATAAACCCAGTTGCGTATAAGCAAAAGAATATGATATACTGGTCATGCATCGAGTCTTCATCCTATCACCAAATGCTGCTTTTCCTATTTTTGTATGTTAAATCTCACTGAATATACTTTTATTATTCTCAACATTTATCCATTGTCCAGTTATGATATCGGGAGCATCTATTAGAATTACACGGCAACAATATTAAAATTACTAAAAGTGTCATCTGGTCATAATACACATAGTCTACCATAGAAGCTACATAAACCACGGAATGATACACGTATCCCGCCCAAACTTATTAACTGTTGTTCACTCTGGATTCAACAATTCTGATGTCGACCCCCCATCCTAACGAGTATTTACTATATGGATCCAACAGCTCCAACTAGAGCGAAATCACCCAAGTGGGTCTTAATTCTCAATCCTCCGTGAACTTCTGAGAGCAAGTAGAGTTTTTGTACTGTATGCGTGACGAATGTCCACTCTCTTTGCGATATGGTTTAACGCAGACCTTATCCTGACAGATGCTAACAAGGCCATTTTCAAGGAAGGGATGCGTGAAACACATAATGGCGACCTCGGCAGTCAAAAACTAAGCGATCTCTGTCTATCCACATGTCTACAAGGAATAAGTAATACTACTGTGCCCCTTGCATGCATTTGACCACGACGTCTACTGTAGTAGCCGAACCAATGTAACTAAGGCGACATAGATCTTTGATTTCAATTCTGGTAAATACAGTTCTATGACGTCTATATCGACGAACAGAATTCTATTAAACACAATGACACGACTCATGACTCCATTGTCACATGTTTCAAACATAGTCTAAATCCTGCACAATAAATGGATTACATAGGGTCATCTCAACATTTAAAATCTGAGATGTTTCAAGAAACTGTCCCTCATATCGTTCTCTCTAGAGGGGCATTGGCTCATATTTGCTAGAACGCAAACCTTTGCTTGTATACATCTTACTCTTGCATATATTCTATGACTTGCACAAGTGCGGACATGTTGGAGTTTATCGCTCGTGTCATAATAAATAATTATATGGCTAGACACATGTGAGTCTATAGGGTCACACACATATACACTGAGGTAACATTTATATATCGTGTTTATTATATTTACGATATATAAATAATCCACATAACACGGGATAACTATTGGGCTTCTAATAACTAAGTACTGTACTTAGTTTTTGGACTTGGAAAACAAATGGGCAAACCCATTCCAAGCCCAATATTGGCCGACCATATAGAGGAGAAAAGAAAGGGATTTGTAGCTTGATAAGTATCACTTGATTTGGAGATATCTTCTAATTAATTGTACGAAAAAACTTACCAAAACCTCTCCTTCTTTCCTCCTTGATTTGGAACGAAATTAACTAGAGAATACAACCTATGGTTTGTGTTTTTCTTGATCTAATACATGAATCGAGCTTATTCAAGGTGTATCCCAATGTTATGGGTTTAAGGACTAGCATCCAATTGGTATACGGTAAAGTGTGGTGTGGATACATCATAGAGGTGATCTACTTTGGTCACTTGGTTTCTTTGATAGATCGTGTACAAGAGAAGGTTGTTCTTTGATTTTAACGATCACATTACAAAAGGTAATAATCGTTGCTTTTATTTTTGATTGAATCCATATTGCTTTATGATCCGTTGATTGGGTGATTATCTATGCGTTTAATTGTAATGAATATGTTATTTTTTAATTGTCAAACACCTACACTTTCTTAGGATGAACTTTCACCAGATAAACTCGACATCCTTTCTGCATATACTTCTGGGTCTTTGTACACGATATGATATTCAGCTTCGACTTACTTCCACTGTCATAATCATCACCTCAGGTTATCAACATCTCATCTCTATAAGGGATATGGACGATCTTCTCGTCACAGACGATCACTGTGTGGTACTTCGCTAACCTAACCATACCGATGATAACGTCGAAACTACCAAGTTCTACAGGCATTAGGTCGATGTCGAACGGATGACCTAATAATCCTAACGTACAGCCTCTAAGGATAACATTTGTTATAGAAATTATTCCATCGGCAAGTTCTACAGCATAACTAGTGTCTAAAGTAGACGGTGCAACATCAATCAAGGCACTAAAGGTAGATGACACAAAACTCCTATCAGCACCCGAATCGAATAACATAGAAGCATAACAGTTATTGAGAAGGAACGTACCCGTGACGACATTTGAATCGGGGTTTACTCCTTCTCCTCCTCCGATGGCATAAGCCTTTGTTGTAGCTTCAATGTTCCTAGTCTTGTTTCTAGTCTTGTTCCCACGGTTCTGATTCCTTAACTTATGACAATCTTTTCTATAATGTCCCGTCCTTCCACACTCATAACAAACAACACCCGATTGATTCCCAACTAGGACCCTCTGAGTGTTTGGAGAAACAACGGCCGTACAATCTCTAGCCATGTGACCAACCCTTTTGCAGTTTCCACACCTCACAGTACATGGCCCTTCATGGTGTAACTTACACTTGTTGCAGTATGGGAGAGACCCAACATACCTCTTTTTCTCATTGTTTCCTGCCGTGTAAGCTCTTGCCACATTTTGACCTCAAATATTTTGTCGCTTGAAAGCTGATTGCTGCCCATGATTGTCCATTGGGTTGTTGTCAAACCTTCTCTTATTTTCAGCACTTCTATCATAACCATTCAGTTTCTGATCCATTAAATTGTTAGCAATATAGATTGACTCTTGAAGTCTAGTGGGCTCAGCAGCGATCACATTCCCCTAGATATTGTTAGGTAAACCTCCAATGAATCTCTCAACTTTGTCCTCCTCATTCGGAACCATTCTAGTACACAACAGAACCAATTCTTGAAATCTCTTGGTATAAGTAGTCAAGTCATTTCCTTTCACAGTAAAGTTCCACAACTCGGTCTCTATCTCCTGAATTTTGTTTCTCGGGCAGTACACCTCAGTCATCAACTTCATAAGTTTCGTCCATGTCATGGCATATGCCGCCTCAATCCTAATCGTCCTCTTATGAGTGTTCCACCAAGTCAAAGCACTATCTAGCAGTGTGCATGTAGCATACTTCACTTGATTCTTTTGTGGACAATTACTAATGTGGAACACCATCTCTATCTTCTCGAACCAACGAGTCAACCCAACAACTCCTTCCGTCCCTTTGAAGTTGAGTAGCCGGCACTTCAGGAAGTCTTGATATGTGCACTCTCGAGCCACAGGCCTAAAGCCTTCGAAGTTCACATTGTGATTGTCATAACCATTTCCTCCTCCATTCACATTATCATTTCCATTTCCGTTTCCTCCTCTATTCCCATTTCCATTCACTCCTCCATTTCTGTTACCATTCCATCTCCTAATCCATTTCCACCTTCATAATCATCGCCATTTTCACCTCTCTGTTCATCCTCACCTTCTGCTAGGGGTTTAAGGATTTTGGCGACGTCGTGAACTTCCAATACTTCTGCCACTCGATGACCAATTAGTTCGTTAACTGCTTTACGTGTCATTATCGCTCCGGATCGTGTGTTAGGCATTGTCCTACAATCATAACAATATACTACACGATGATATCTTAAGGTGATATACGATTATTAACGGGATAAAAATACTAGGTTTCATCACATGGAAACGCACAATCATAATAAATTCATGATAATGCCATAATTTAGTAATGATACGGTATGCGATGAGTAAAAGAAAATAGTATTAGATTAAGACATCATAACATAGAATCATAGATATTAGATTACATATAGTCAAATGTCAATGCTTACATCATGGCTCCCAAAAGATAGGATTTACAAATCCCTAATAACACACTACTACTAGATACTATGGATTAATACTAGAACAATCATGAAACAATCTAAGGATGATAGCCTAAGTACTTCCTAGCACATGCCTCGAGTCTACCAATCCGCACACTATCATAAAATCGTAAACGCCAAATCTGCCTCATCTCTCTCTGAACACGCAACTCTATACGCTAAAATTGGGTAACTTTTTAACTCACAACATCCAGCATGCCTCTAAGTCTCGTATTATCTCGCTCTAGCTCACTGATCCTCTTTGACTGAACAGCACTCTCTTGACCCGTAGCTACAATCTTGTGCCCCTGATCCCTCTGAATGCTCTCAATAACCTGAACTCGGTGAACTAGGATCTCCATAGTATGGTTATGAAATCTATGTACCGGTGATCGACCACAGTATGTTTTGAAATCTCACTAGACAATGTGCATCCTAAATTCTTATGCAGCAATCCTATAGCTCCATTCCTCCTATAAAGCTATAGATTCGGGGATATCATTAATGTCACAAAAAGATGTGTAAACCTCTTATAAACTCTAACCTCGAACCATTCCCATCGCTCTCGGTTCTCGGCCTCCTCTCGAGCCAGACTAGTAGCAGTCTCATCGACCTCCTCTTGAGCAGCAGTCTTAACTACAACCCTAGCAACTATCCCCTCAACTCTAAGAGCATCCGCATATGCAATACACTTATCGATCTCTGCCTAAATCTCAGGGTCGATATCATGCTCTGAGTAAGGCTCACCACTACCCCTGACAACAATGTCATCCCTCAAACTAGTCTCTTTAGGTATAGACGACTCAGAACTCTCATCTGGAAAATCCTCTAAATCTATCGCAGAATCAGAACTCCTAATCCTCTTGTGAAGTGGTAACATATCAGCACGTACAGAAGACAATGCTCTATGTACAGGCAAAGATACCGGTACAGATATGGTAGGGGACCTACTCCTCTTGCGAGAAGGGCCCGCAGAAGAAAAATGAGAAAGTCTCTCGATAATAGCAGCAGATGAATGAGGAATACTCGATATTGATGAACGTAACTGATGACTAGATCTCGTACCTGATGGTAGTACTGGTGATGAATGATCCGAAGATGAATGACCAGATGAAGAATCAGATAGGGTATCTGAAGAAGAATCTGATGGCGCATCAGATGATGAATTCGATGGTGAATCTCTAGATGAGTCATCGGAAGTGATGTAATCTGATGAACAACTGAGTGTCTCACAGCAAGACGGTGTGTAGGTAGCGGCCCAACCCTCTTCCTCACAATCATCATATGTACCGTCCCATTAGGATGGTAGCGGTATGGTCGACCATGAGGAATAGGCTGTCCAGGTGAAACAATGGTAACTCATCTACGATGACCACCAAATGGTGCGGGTAAAATCTGACTAGTAGGTGGTGCAACCTCAACTAGTGGTATCTTATGAGTGGGTGATGGTGGTGTATCAGGTGTGTCATCTTCAGATGAGTCGGTGTGGATGAATGGAGATGTGTAGTATGTAGTAAGAGCAGTAGGTGGTATCGTGGATGTAATAGGTGAGATGGTAGGTATCTCAGTTGGTATCAATAAGGTGTCGTCATAAATGACAGGTGGATCGATAGTAGGTGTAGTGACTGGCACAGTGGTAGGGATCCCAAACTAAAGAACTTGTCCAGAAGGTGTCCCAACACTCTCCTCAAAAGAATCCAAAGAAATCAAAATAGTAGAGATAGCCATAACCTGCACAAGCCAAAGTTCATATAAATCTCTTTATACCAACCATGCATGATGCAGGGAGAATAATTAAATAAATCAATGAATGCAGTAACGCGAAATGCAATGCAATGTAATTATAGTAATATTAGTTATACTTAGTATTTAATTATATATTTATATACGTATTACATATACGTAAGATTACGTAAAGCACATATAATCACGTAGGATCACATATTGGTTATAGACCAGACCTAGTTATACTACCTGGTTCTTTGTAACCTTAGCTCTGGATACCAATCTGTCACACCTCCAAATAGGGTCCCGTCAGAATAAGCGTCCGGGGGCGTGACGTTCATGAATATCTCAAGTACAAAGCATAAAGAACGACCTCTAAGGGGTACGTTTTAAAAATAAACACTGTTGCATTAAATTAAAATATTAATAGGTTTTACATTGATTAATCCAAATGATTTAAGAGTCAAAATGCGGAAGCTTAAATGAGTTTCAACAACGGTATTTAAAAACTTTGATAAATTCTTGAAAACCGGTCCAAGCAAAAGACTTCATATAATTCAAGCAACGACATCCAAGCTAAGCACCTGAGAAAAATATACTTAAAACGTCAACATAAAGTTAGTGAATTCATAGCTTTAGTTCAAATATTATTAGTGTGGACCACAAGATTTCAAAACGTATGTGACGGTCATAGGAGATATAACATCACATAAAAAGGCATTATTTACGTTGCACTAAGCTCATGACACTGAGGCTAATAGTGGAAGATAACATGTATACTGCTATATAAGTCTTGCCCTTACAGGTGTCTGACCAAAGACCACCTAACAACTTTCGACATGATATACATCCGTTGGCCTGTATAGTCCATCAAGTACCCGACCAGTAAGAAATCACCAAACCTGGATGGGGATATTAGTCCCAATAGATCTATTTATTCACTCGCGCTCACTTAACCAGCCAGTCGGTTAAAGGTAATTAACGGTTCATGATAATTCGGGCAATAGTGGTCTAAACGCTACTTAGGCAACACGTAAAAGGGTAAATTCTCACGCAAAGTACTTGTGTCCAGTTTTTAAAAGCAAGCAATGTTTCTTACCCCAAAGTATTAAAACATTTATTCAAAACAAGTAAAATGTGGGGCTATGAACTCACCTTAAGCAAATAATTCAAAGAAGATAATAACGATATCGAACGACTCTAACCGCGACCTAATTAAAAGATGCGCTTTAAAAACGAGAAATAAATACAAAACATCGAATAAGACGCTCAACAAAAATAGACATCCATAAGTGTTTGTGCTTTTGTTTATATAGTAAAACGTGATTTTAAGAAAGTATACGGTTTATAGTTACATTACGATATTTTTAACGACAAGTTTCTAATTTCGGAAAGTTGCTATTTTTAGAAAGTTTATATTTTAGGAAAGTTCTAAGTTTTGGGATGTTAATACTGTCCACTAATATACGATGATTCTATTTACCCTAAACGCATTAGTGAAACCTAAACGCCACTTTCTAAGTTCGTCTCACTAATAAATACCAAAAGTTTCTATTTTTATAAGTTTCCCGTTTTAGAAATCCGACATTAAGTTAGTGACATTTTTAAAAGTTCCTACTTAATATACTAACGTTATTACTTGTTTCGCCAACATTTTAAAAGCTCAAAACATCCCGAAAGTGTCCGAAAAACCATTTTCCTATTCCAATCAGCACCCTTTTTAACTATTTTTGCCGAAAAACGTTTCAAGTTTCATTATGCCATAACTCGGCCGTTTTAAGTCTGTTTTTAGTGTTCGAGATATGAAAACTTATCTATTCGAAACAAGCTATCCAAAAAGTACCTTCTCAACTATTGAAAACATTTTTAAGTGTCCGAAAACCTTAAAACAAATTCGGATCAGCAAACACTATTTTCGCAAACGCCTCCAATAAACACAACCAAACTTCACAATAGTGCCTAATCTAGCCTAACTCCGTTCACTACTAAACCAACCATCAAAACCACACTTAATCTATCCCTAATCCCATCACCATCTTTGTTGCAACACACAAGCACACTCAATCTCACCAAGACTACAATATGAGTACATAAAAATACCAACATCTTTGTTATTTATAAAAACTTACTTTATAAGTTTTGAAAATTAAAACATAAACATATGGATGTATAGATCTTGAATAAAAATATAAGAACATAAAGAAATCAAAGAAAAGAGTTAGGGTTTACTCACAAAGATGAAGAACAAGATGTATAAACAAAGATCTTGAAAGAAGGATGAAGATCTTGATAAACCCAAATATAAAAACCAATACCCTAACTTATAAACCTTTAATCAAATGAAACTCTTCTTGGAAACACCTTAGATCTTGATAAAATGAAGTTTAAAATGTGTGAATCTTGATAGAAATCAAAAGTATGAATTATTTGTGTATGTGTTTGTGTGCCGTGAGCTAGAAGAAGAAAAGGAGAGAAGAAAATGATTTTTGGTGAGGCAACTTATGAAAGAAATAACCTAAAGTCTTTAAGGTATGGTTTATATAGCAAGTGACTAGGGTTTAATGTAACCATTGGCTTATGTCAAGTGGCTTGAGCCACTCTTATGGTCCTTGTTTGTCCGAGCTAGCCAAGGGGGAGGGGAGAACAAAAATCTTAACTTTGGCTCCAAGATGAGCTCAACTTACTAGTGGAGTTGTGGTCCAAGTTGGGCATGTGAAGTGTATGGAACAATTAGCTTGTAGTGAAGAATAAAACAAAGATGTCATTTTCTATGTCTTGCATGCATGTGATAGTATTTGGATTTCAAATTTTTGGTTTTTCCCTCTTTGTTACTTGTACCAAAAATTCAAAGGGTGTAGGGGAGGGCATGAAATTTAAATTTTATACTAGGAGACTAGTAATATGTTATTATGAGTTTACATGAAAAGGTGATAGGTTTCCGAGTTTTTGTTTGATCAAAAACGCTAAAAACGTAAACTCACGCCAAAAATAATAAAATCGCGAACGTAAATATTTGTAACCCACAAAATGACATAAAATGACTTTATTAATTATAATTCACGTAAATTAAGCTCAGTTCGATGTCAGAACACTTTCGATAACGATTTTCAGTTTTTATGCGGGACAACTTCCCGAATTAACGTCAAATTAACACGTAACTTATAAAAGTTAAAATAATGAACGTGATCAGTAAAAATATTGACCTAAAATTTACGGGATGTCACACAAAGTCCCCAACTTTGAGGTATTTCTGGTGGACTTTGGAGTTATAGTATTGCTCTATTTGTTGTTTGTACCTGGCTTCGCGTAGCACTGCTAGGTCTTTTTGCTCCTATAAGAGGTCTACATTGAGCCGTGAGTCCTCATTATTTTTGTGTTCGTCGTATGAATGGAAGCGGTAGGTAGGAATTCTGATTTTTGGTGGCAAAACCGCTTCTGATCCGTAAACTAAATTAAACAGGGTGCAGAGATGACATGTCCTTGCGGTTGTACGATATGCCTAAAGCACTTAGGTAGTTCCTCATCCCATTGACCTTTCGCTTTACCTAATCGTGTCTTAAGTCCTTGCAGTAAGGTCTGGTTTGTTACCTCTGTTTGGTCGTTTGCCTGTGGGTGTGCTACAGAGGTAAATTGTTGCCTATATTGAGCCCGTCGCACCAATTGTGAAATGGATTCTCTTCAAATTGTTTACCATTGTCACTGATTATAACACCTAGGATTCCAAAACACCACACGATGTTGTTCCAAACAAATTTAAGAATAATTTTTCCAGTGATAGTAGCCAGTGGCCCGGCTTTAACCCATTTTGTGAAGTAATCGACGATGAAAACCAAAACTTTAACCCATCCTGGTGCTTCAGGAAATAGACCTACTAGGTCAATTCTCCATTGGTAAATGGCCACGGGCTAGGGATACTAACCATGTCACATTGTGGTTTTCACATTATAGGAGCGTGCTCCTAGCAATTAACACATGCGTTGACGACCTTGGTTGTGTCATTGTACATGGTGGGACAGTAGTACCCAAGTCGTGCTACTTTTTGCACAATGGTCCTTGCGCCGACATGTGCTCCACAGGACCCGAAGTGTAAGTGTGCTTCTTGCAGAACATATTATGCTTGGTTTGAGCTGACGTAATGCATCCAAGGTGTTAAGTGTCCTTTTCTATACAAAATTTCTTGCTTTAGTGAGTACTGAGGTGCTTTTATCCTGATTTTTCTTGCAGCGATTGGATCTTCCGGAAGGTATCCATTTGTCAGATAGTTGATGATTAGGTTCATCCAAGTTGCGACTGGTTCTTCTACTACATCCACCGTTGTAATTTCAGTGCTTCGGCATGGAATGAATTCTACCAGGACCTTTTTAGTAAGATGCGTGAATGACGAAGAAGCCAACTTGCTAAGAGCATCAGCTCGTTTATTTTTTGATCGAGGGATTTGAGTTATTGAAAAAATTTCAAATCTTCCTTGTAAGCTTTAGACTTTACATGGTTAGTGACTAGCAGCGAATCAGTAAAAACCTGTAAATGTTGGACTTCTAATATGATGGAAAGTTCCAAAAAACATACAATTATCTGTTCATACTCAGATTCATTATTAGAGGTTGGAAACTCAAACCGTAGGGCATACATGATCTATTTCCCTCCAGGATATGTTAAAATGAGGGCAGCTCCCGTGCCTTCATTGCTCGATGCACCATCATTGTATAATGTCCAAACTAGGGGTTTATCTTGTGGTTCTGGCACTGTCTTCATCGTTTTCTTCAGTTCTCCATGATAGGTGTTGTTTGGGCATTCTGCCAGAAAATCTACAATTACTTGTCCTTTTACCATAGAATGAGGTTTATACGAGATATCATGTTCTCCTAACTCGATGGCCCACTTAGCTAGTCTATCAGAGTTTTTCGGCTTGAGTAATACTTTTCGAATTGGTTGGTCAGTAAGCACGTAGATGGTATGAGCCTAAAAGTATCGACGCAAATGATGTGCCATGTGCACTAATGTGAGGGCTAACTTTTCGAGAAGTGGGTAGTTCATCTCTGGTCCTTGTAACGCTTTGCTAACAAAATAGATAGGTCGTTGGTCATTCTCCCTTTCTGCCATGAGTACCGCACCCCCCACCCCCCCCCCCCCCCCCCCTCCCCCCCCCCCCCCCCCCCCCCTCCCCCACCCACCTTTTCTGCCATGAGTACCGAGCTGATCTTTTCAAGAGATACCGCTAAATAAAGTGTCAATGTCTCTCCAGGTATCAGCACAGTGAGAGCCAGGAGGGATTGTAAATGTTGTTTGAGTTTCTGGAATGCTTCTTCTGCTTCCCGACTCCATCGAAAATCTTGTTTTCTATGCATATTTTTAGAGTTTTTGAAAAATGGAAAGTGCTTTTTCAGCTGACCGTGGCTAGAAACCGCTAAGAGCAGCTATTTTCCTTGAGGATTTATACGTCTCGTTATTGTACGAGGTGATAACCATATCCATAACGGATTTGAATTTTTGGGGTAAAAATTTATTCCCCTTTTTTGCGATCACTACCTAAAATTCTCCCCTTTAAAAACGCCAGGACACACATTTTGATAACCAACTTCATGTGTTATATGTCGCAAGGTATGAAAGTTTCTTCAAATATCGTTCTCAACTTCCTTTATTTTTTTCTTTTTATGACCATTGTTCATCAACAAAATATATCTTGATATTTTATGACCGATTTCTAGAGAATGCTTTGTAAAGCCGTCGTTGGTAGGTTAATCCCACGATTTCTTAGTCCCAAAGGCATTTTTCTTATAACAGAAAGTCCCCTGTCTTTATAAGAAGCCGTTTTTTCCTCATCTTTCTCGCCATTGCGTATTTGATGGACCCTTTGTACCTCCAAAAAACACTTGAATTTAAATCCATATAGGGATTCAATCTTCTGGTCTATCTCAGGTAGTGGGTAGCTGTCTTTTGGGCAAGCTTTATTCAGGTTGGTGAAGTCAATGAACATACGCCAAGTTCCATCATTTTTTCGCACCATTACCAAAATAGCCACCCATCGTGGAAAGTATACTTCTTTGAGTATTCGTGCCTTAACAAGCTTAGTAACAACTGTAGTGATCCTTTATTCCGGTCTTGTACCAATACCGTTCTTTTGTCGTATGTGTAATGGGCGATAGTGTATGTTTAAACTTTTGTTCTACGATCTCCCTTGGTATTCCGGGTCATTTCGAAGGAAGACCAAGAAAAAATGTTCTTATTCTCGCATAAAATTTTAGTATGACCTTCTTATGCTTGATCCTGGTTGGTAAACTCGCGCCAAAATCGATCGGCTAATCAGGATACATAGTGTTTATTACTATACTTTCTTTTTCTGTCTCATTTTCGTGTGGCGCGGGACGACTATGTTTTCTCTTCTCAACTTTATTTACGGGCGACTTGGAGCATCCGCATTGGTGAGCCACATCTCCTCTTTATAATGGACGATGCCTGACTGGATGGGAAAACTTGATGCGCCGAGTGTATCGTAAAAGCAATTGCGCCCTAGTTGTCTCATCCCTGGTCTCCCTATACTCACATTATAAGGGAGACGAAGCTCTGAAAATCATTAAATCTATAGTGATTTGTCTACTTCCCTTCCCATATAATCAAAAAAGGTAAAAGGAGGCCGTTATAACTCGGACCGAGCGGCTAAAACACCTTGTCTTGAAAACCCAACTACGTGACATTTGTACCTGATATGCCTTTGTTTCATCAGTCCAACTGTTGAAACAAATGCTCCGTACATTATCTCCGCCTGAGCTTTTTCGTCTACATAGACGTGTTGTTGACACATAATACCTCTGATTTTAGCTTTTGGATGATAATGGATCATCGCCACTACATGCTTCAAGATTGGAATCATTTCTTATGAAGGAGAGGTCAGCATGCTCTTGTGACTTCCCTTCCTGGTGGCGTGGTGGGGACCATTTTTCATTAATCATTAAAACTTTATTTCGTGCTTTAAAGGTTCGTCCTCACTTGTTGTTTTCATTCAATTTAATTCTCCCCTTTTCCGTAGTGTTTTTTAGGAAGGAATCGATTTTGACTACTATTTTTTCCTTTGCAACCCCTAAGGTCCAAGATGGCTTAGACGATCGTTTATGACACATGTTTCAATTTCTTTTCGTAGACCAATACAATCGTTTATGTCATGGCCATGGTCACTATGAAACTCACAATAACATGTGCGATCCCTTCGATAATCCAGTGCAAACATCCGTGATGGGGGTCGTAGAATGGAGTTTCCTTCAGACGTAGTGTATATTTTCGCGGGAGGTTTAATGACAGGGATGAAAGTATGTCTATGCACGTTTGAACATTCATGGGGTCTTATGGTTGGGCGAGCAGCGTATCTTTCTATTTTCTAGAAACTATCTCTTGATATGTGCAATGTGTGCTTCCAGCAGTGGTAATCTCATTTTCCATTTCGTATTCGTTTTTTTCGTGTTTCCTTCATGGCCATACGAATTGTGTGCATGTCTAACATATCTTCCATGAAACGAGTGATCGTGATAAGATCCGTAAAGAACTCCTAGCCGTAGTCGCTAATGAAGGCCCCGGTCATCATCCATCTAAGAGATCATCAGTATAACTTTTCTTTTCCAAAAAACCTCAAACCTCCCTATAAGTAGTCCTCAGTGACTCATTTGAATGTTTGTCAATTCTTCAGGATCCGTCTTGTGTCTTTGGAATCTCCTATGTTTAAAGAAGTTTGCTCGAAACTTGTCTCTTACTTGTGAAAGCCCGTTTATTCTTCCCGTAGCAAGTTGTCGTACCAAAACCGGCAACTCCACTCAGGGTACTATGAAAGAGAAGCTACAGCCAGGCCGTTTAACAGTAGCGTGAACTCATAGTTCCCATGAATACTATAAGGTGATCGTCCGGGTCTGACATACCGTCGTGAGTCTTTAGGTTTGTTGGCACTTTGATCCTGTCTAGCATGTCATAGTCTTTGATTCATGCCATGAAAGGTGATGCCACCAGGTTGAGTAATTTTTTTCCGTTTCTGTGAATGTGAACGGATTATTATAGAAATCAGTGTTTGTGGGTCTTTGTTTCGGGAAATCGTCAACGTTTTCAGTTGTAAACCGACTCTTTTTACTCGGTTTGGCTTGCAAGGTGTTTCTCAGGCTTATTCGAATTGCAACCTTTCTTTGGTACGCCTTCTAAACCGCCATGGTTCTATGACAAGATGGTTATCGTTGTTGTAGGCTGATGTCGGATCCACCTCATTTCTTTTTGAGGAGAATGCTGACTACATGACATTGATTTGCTTGAAATTATGCACTACAAATTACATGACGGGATCTCTAGACGTGTTTTCTAGGATACAATCAGGTGTATGATCTTCAGTTGCGAGATCATATATTTTTACGCCTACTGGTGGTTCCTTAGGGTCGGACCCGCTGTGTCCTCTCCGAGTTGACTTAGTGGTATGGTGGGCGAGTAACTCTCTACCAAATGATCTTCTAGTTTAAGATTTGTGGATAAGAAGTCGTTGTCCTATGGAAGGGCGCCAATTGATGATACTAGATCCACAGGCTTGCCTAGCGTGTTTGGTCATCGTAATATCAACCTTGACATTTGATCACTCAACAACACAGCACGCGTTAGAGGGTACACGAAACTTTTCTCCTCGTATCACACTCTAACGCTCAAGTCAATTAACGGAATATACATAATGTGAGAGTGAGAGTTATTTTTATGAAAGAGGGAGAGAGAGCCCTCGTTGCTTTTCAACATACCTATTTATAGAAGCAGAAATGGCAAACGATTATAGCAATCAAATATAATCTCTTACAATATTTGCCATATCTTACATATATTCTGATTAGATCGGTCATCTGGCTAAAACCGATCCACCGGTTTTTGTCGTGGTGCGGTTTTTGTGGTGCGGGTTTTTGCGGATTTTGCGGTTTTGCGGTTTGCGGTGCGGTTTCTGCTCACCCCTACTATAAAACACTTGGTTTTCATCTTCAATATCCACACACCAATAATCTCTCTTTCTGAAATCTAATCATCATCATCCATTAATGGCTACATTAGCTAAGCTCCTAGTCAAAAGAAAAACAAACTTATTCATTTCTGGTCAGAATTTATTTGGAGCTAAAAACTATGCTTCTCAACCATTGCCAGAATCATTTGTAAAGAGACTTAGAGATCTACCCAAAGATCTTCCTGGTACCAACATTAAGAGAGATGCATCCCAGGTTCATTCTAGCAACTCTTTTTTTTTTTAATGTATATAATATATAGAAGTATATATATATATCTAACTCATATATATATATATATAAATATAATATATATATAAAAATAAAGATTAAATAAATAATATTGTGTTTCTAATTATGTGACCAACTTGATCATTTTTACTGTGTTTGTAAAATTACTTAGAGAGACTACTAGTGGGCTTGTGCTCGGTATTTATTTAAGGGACCTATCAACCAAAATGTTGTGGGATAAATTAATGTACAAATGATTATTAAAAAAAGTGTGCATGTGTCTTTTTCTTTTTCTTTAGCACTATAATTTTTTCAAGCATGTACCAGGTATCTCACAAATGGCTTTGTTGTTAATTACGTATAATTTAGAAAAGTTACTAATCTCACTTGTATCGGGTTGTGAGCTTATGTGCTTGAATAAACCGTAAGCTCAAACCTTAAAAAAGTGAGATTATAAAGGGGTGTTTGTTTCGGGTTATATATGAGTCTATGAGCTTATTTGATTTCGGCTTATATAACATAAGCCTCAATTTCATGGCTTATTTTGATACTTGTGGGCTTATATAAGTTTAATATAAGTTTATTACGATGTAATAATCGTAATCAACTCATATAAGCCCATAAATCTCAAAATAAGCCGGAAAATTGAAGCTTATGTTATATAAGCCGAAATTAAATAAGCTCATAAGTCACATATAAGCCGAAACAAACACCCCCTAAGTTTTTCTAAATTTAAATAATTCAAACACCAGCGACGAAACTTGATCATTTTTATTAAAACTGATTTTTTCCATTTGTTTTGCGAAATGAAATAAGAAATTTCACTTGTTTTAGTAATTTAAATTCGTGTTTGGATTTTTTGATTCTTTTTTTTTTGTGGTGTGTAATAAATATAAGTTGGCTTATTTGTCGATTTCCATAAGGGTAAAATTCATAAATGCTTAATGTACTTTCGAAAAAGACTCATTCTACATACTATACTTTTTTTATTGTTATTATTCTTATTCAACTTTAGTTTTTTTTCATTACACATACTTTATATAAATTTTAGTACGTAGAATGAGTCTTTTTTTAAAGTACATTTAGCATTTATGGATTTTTTTTCTTATGATTTTATATTCGTTTTTATACACGTTTTTATCAATTTTTATATAAAGTATGTGTAATGAAAAAAAAACTAGAGTTGGATAAGAATAATAACAATAAAAAAAGTATAGTATGTAGAATGAGTCTTTTTTAAAAGTACATTAAGCATTTATAGATTTTACCATTTCCATAAGTAACATATTGAGCAAATAAATTGAGTTATTAGCTAGATTTCTATTTGTCAATTGTCAATATCGGAAGATGTTGAAGTTTTGGTTAGTTCTTATACATTTCTTTAACTTGACCTTGACCTTTTGCTTAATTTGATTTGAAGTTGGTTACTTGGTTAGAAAAAACATGCACCAATATATTACACTAAATTTGAATTGAATAGTATAATTTAGACTAAGATACACTTCGTTCTATAGTGATATTCGATCATTAGAATATCTACAACTATTTGTCCATGAAATGGACATAAATATATATAGTGATCATCCATGACGCATGTGAGTTCCTTTTTTCTAAATTTTAATCATGATATAAAGAAAAAAAAAGAATTGTTATCCAATAGAGTGCGTGCTTTTAAAAAGAACAAAAAACATGCAAGTCACCATTTGCATTTTATATATGAAGACAAAAGTGTATTCGGTAATTTTTAACGT
>BQNB010020709.1:0-65153 GCA_026074375.1 Tanacetum coccineum | reverse complement strand
TATATTTAATTTTATTTTTTCAGAATTTTTATAACTTTTATTTTTTGTCTTTTTCTATTTTCTTAGTTTTAATTAGTTTTTAATCTTTATAAATTCATAAAAAATCCAAAAAAAGAAAAAAAAAATATATTTCTTTTTTTGCAAAATTTTCTTTTGTCATTTAGTGTCTAGGAAAAATATAAAATTTAGTATAGGCTTTATTTTTTCTAAATTTCAGTTTTAGACCCGTTTTTACCGGGTGCGTTTTACCGTTTCTTTTCGTTTAGCATTCAAACGACCTCCGTTTTAGTTCTAGTTTTCTTTATTTTTCAAGTTAAGTTAATTAGAATTTAATTTTGATTTTTAATTTAATTTAGCATTTATTTTCTTAATTTTTAATATTTAGGTTTCCCGATACCTTATTCTGTTCCCCGTATTTAATTTAGATTTAATTTTAGGATTTCCCTATAACTAATTTTGTTTCCCGTAGTTTTTAAGATCCCTATTTCCTATATTTGTTTCCCGTAGATTAAATTAGATTTTATTTAATTAATTTTAGTTGTAATTATATCAGTGTTCATATCATATATTCTCCATCAGTCAATTTCTCTTCAAACCAGGATAATTTTCAATTGCAGCCTCGTTGGGACATACGACCCGGGAATATCTCTTCCGGAATCTTTTTATTATTGATTCTTACTTGTGTATCTTATCCTTTTGTGGAATTTGACCTTTTGCCTTGGTCAAGGGCATTCGGTCAGGATCTGTATTAGGGCTGCTATATAAGTGTGTACTATCACACGAATCAAGCCTCTTCTGATGCGGTATGTCAGCCTCAAGAATGTTAGCTCTGCGGCTAGCAGATGGTGCAGGTAATGGTAGTGGGTGATGGGTGGGTGGTGATGCGGCTCTCATCATGGCTGCTCTACAACCTAGCGGTGCCTGAGCATAGGTAGGGCTGGTGGGTGGTGGTGGTATATGGGGAAGTGGTGATGATAATGGAGTGAGTGGAGATGGTGGTGGAGTAGTTAAGGCAAGAAGCCTAGCAACCTCTGCCTCAGAAGGAAACGGTATAGGTGTCTGGGTTCGGACAGACATCCTAGAAGTAGTATCACTTAAAAACTCGTAAAACTCAACCGTAAAATATTCCCCAAAGTTACTTAGCATTTTATTCACTTTAAAATACTTTTCCAATAACTTAGAGTATTTACTCGATATATTTCCACGTTATAGTTCTAAAAAACTCATTTGGACATTAACGGAGGTGTCGGGACTCGTTTTTTTGGCATTTCTCAAAATTCATGGGTCACCCACACAGAATATAAATAACACAATAATAACCTCTAAAAAGGATTATTATTCATAATAAACCACTATTTTCATAATTCTCATAAAATCACCACCGTCAACACGGTACAATATTCTAAATAAACTAACAAACGTCAAATAGTCAAATGACTAAATTAGAATATTCAAAACACTAAAAGGGGCAGGGGTTACATGAACCCTGCTTAATTGTTGAGGAAGTTTGAGTCTGTAAGCAACGACTCCCACTTTAGCTAACACCTTGAAAGGGCCAATGTACCTTGGGTTCAACTTCCCCCGTTTGCCAAAATGGATAACCCCTTTCCAAGGTGATACCTTCAACATGACTCGGTCGTCAACTTTAATTTCTAAAGGCTTACGTCTCTCATCGGCGTAACTCTTCTGGCGATCACGAGCGGCTTAAATTCTTTGTTTGATTTTAATAATCTTCTTGGTGGTTTCGTGAATAAGTTCTGGACCGATGAGTTAAGCGTCTCCGAGCTCAGCCTAACAAACGGGTGATCGACACTTCCAACCATAAAGTGCCTCAAATGGGGCAGCTTTAATGCTACCATGATAACTGTTGTTGTATAAGAATTTGATCTGCAGTAAGTGCGTTTCCTGACCATTCCCAAAGTCTATCACGCAAGCGTGTAACATATCTTCTAGTGTCTAAATGGTTCTTTTGGTTTGCCCATCGGTCTGTGGATGGTAAGCCGTACTCTTATCCAAATGAGTACCCAAAGCCTTTTGAAATGCCCTCCAAAAATTTGACGTAAATCTACCGTCACGGTTACAAATGCTTGAGACTGGTATTCCATGTCTCGTGACTACTTCTTTCAAGTATAGTCTTGCTAATTTGTCCATAAAATCATTTTCCGTCATTGGTAAAAAGTGTGCAGACTTAGTAAGACGGTCTACAATCACCCAAATGGTATCATAACCACTTGACGTCCTTGGGAGCTTGGTGACAAATTCCATGGTGATGTTGTCCCACTTCCATAGAGTTCCGTCGGAAAGCGGTTCCAACTTTTCCTTTGAGAGGTCCTTTCTGATCATACCTCCTACATCTTCAGCTTTAATGTTTTCCGGTTTCATTGCTTCTATCTGAGATTCTAAAATTTACCTGGAGAGATCCAAACCAATAGTTATAACTAAGGCTCAAACCCGTAATGGCTTAATCTGTTCTTTACGGCTTAAAGCATCGGCCACTACGTTTGATTTCCCCGGGTGATGACGAATTTCACAATCGTAATCACTAAGCAACTCCAACCAATGACGTTGCCTCATGTTTAATTCCTTCTGATCAAGGATGTGTTGTAAGATTTTGTGATCAGTGAACATGGTATAGTTTGTCCCATACATATAGTGTCTCCATAACTTTAGAGCGAACATTACTGCTCCTAGTTCCAAATCACGAGTCTTGTAATTTTTCTCATGAGTCTTCAATTGACGTGATGCATAAGAAATCACCTTCTTGTTCTGCATCAATACGTCATCTAATCCTTTATGCGAAGCATCGCAATAAACAACAAAGTTCTCAGCTCCTTCAAGTAAAGCCAAGATAGGTGCGCTATACAACTTATCCTTCAATGTCTAAAAAGCTGCTTCTTGCTTGTCACCCCATTTAAAGGAGACCCTCTTCTGAGTAAGCTTGGTCATCAGCTTAGCAACCTTCGAAAATCCTTTAATGAATCTCCGATAATAACCGGCAAGACCTAAAAATTAATGAATCTCTGTTGGAGTCTTAGGAGATGCCTAATATTTTATGGATTTGATCTTGGCGGGATCTACGTGAATGCCTTGACTATCAATCACGTGGCTGAAAAATTGTACCTTGGGAATCCAAAATTCACATTTAAAGAATTTAGCATACAACTCCTCTTTCTTTAGCAACCCTAAGATTAACCTAAGATGCTCTTCATGTTATTCTTTGTTCTTCGAGTAGATGAGGATATCGTCAATAAAGACAATCACAAATTTATCTAAATATGGCTTGCACACATGATTCACGAGATCTATAAATACTGCCGGTGCGTTCATCAAACCAAATAGCATAACTTGAAATTCATAATGACCATAACGAGTTCTGAAAGCGGTCTTCGGAATGTCTCCTTCACAAACTCGTAACTGATGATAACCCAACCTCAAATCGATCTTCGAGTAGACACTCGATCCTTGAAGTTGATCAAATAAATCGTCAATCATCGGGAGTGGATAACAATTCTTCATAGTTTGCTTGTTTAATTCTCGATAGTCGATGCACATTCGAAATGATCCATCCTTCTTCTTGAAAAACAAGACCGGAGCTCCCCAAAGTGAGGAACTGGGTCTTATAAAGCCTTTGTCAGAAAGTTCTGGTAGTTGATCCGACAATTCTTTCATCTTGAACGGAGCTAACCGATAAGGTGCCCGTGCTATATGTGCAGGACCAGGTACCAAATCAATTTGAAATTCCACTTGTCGGACTGGTGGAATGCCCGACAAGTCCTCAGGAAAAACTTTGAGAAATTCATAAACAATTGGTACGTCTTCAAGTCGCTTCTCCTCTGACTTGTCTTCAGCCTTATTTGCGGTAATATGTGCCCAAAAGACCTGACATCCTTTTGGTAAATACTTTTGAGTTTTGGTGCACGAGATGATGTTTAACTGAGACTCATGTCCGTTGTTGCTTCCGTCACCATGAAAAATTAAAATTTTATTTCCAAAGGGAACACGAACGAGTTTCTCATCATAGACGATTACAGCATGATATAGTCCATACCATTTATAACATCAAAGCTACCGAGCTCTATGGGCATTAAATCAATGTTGAATGGATGATTCCGAAAATTTAGTATGCAACCCCGTATAAGTGTATTAACTTTAATTATTTTACCGTCAGCTAACTCGACGTTATAACCATAGTCTAGTATAGTTGGAACGATATCAATCAAAGAACTAAATGCAGTAGACATGAAACTCCTATAGGCACCAGTATCAAATAAAATCGAAGCATAATGGTTGTTTAGGAGAAATGTACCCGTAACAACAATGGAGTTCGAGTTTGTCCCTGCCGTGCCCACACCAAAAGCCTTTGCCACAACGTTACCAGTCCCAGCTTGATTTCCCTAATTCTTGTTTCTCAAGTTTGGGCAGTCTTTCTTGTAGTGCCCTTGAACCCCACATTCATAATTAGTAACATCCTGGTGAGTGTTAGTGTTAACAGCAGCACCCCCACAATCACGAGCCAGATGGCCAATCGTTTTTCATTTGTTGCACCTTGGTGTACATTGTCCTTCGTGATGGTAGTTGCATTTGGGGCACAGAGGTTTAGATCCTTCGTACGGTTTCTTCTCACTAGGCCTAACGGTATAGGCCCGTGCCACATTATGCCTTTTAAAAGGTTGATGTTGTTTTTGATTGTTCCTTGAAGTGTCCTCAAATTTCCTTTTGTTTTCAGCCTAGCGTTCTGCCAAAGTACGGATCTTTTGATCCATCAGTTTAGTTGCAAACTCAATTGCATCCTGCATCTTTTTTTGCTTAGACTCCATCACACTTCCTTGGATCATGTCAGGAAGACCACAGACATACTTTTCAACCTTATCAGACTCTTTAGGAAACATCCTCCCGCATAACAAAGCCAACTCTTGAATGTATTGGGTATAGCTTTCCACATCTGTACCATTTACCTTTGAATTCCAGATTTCAATCTCAAATTTCTTAATCTCTCCTCTCGGACAGTATTTGTCGGTCATCATTTTCATGAGTGTTTTCTACGGCATGCCATAAGCAGGATCATGACCAACAGTTTTAACGTAGGAGTTCCACTACGTCAAAGCATTCCCAAGTAAGGTACAAGTGGCATATTTGACTTGATTTCCGACTGCATAGTTGCTTATGTAAAAGAATGATTCCATCCTCTCGAACCATTGAGTTAACCCAACAACTCCTTCAGTACCCTTGAAATTAAGGGGTTGACACTTCAGGAAGTCGCTATAGGTGCACTCTCGAGCAACATGCATTCATCTTCTTGCGTCACTCCTTGAATCATGGCTGTCATCACCATTCCTGATTATATCTGCGTCACATGCCAATGCATTAATATCTCCTTAGGCAATTAGTGCCTTAATTTGAGTATCGGTCATAGGTGTTATGGTGGTTGCTATGGCGTTTCTCTTTGATGGCATTTGTTTTGGGTAAAGGGTTTCCCCAATAAATGTATTACTCTAAAAAAGCGATTCAGTACAAAGGATGTGGGCGAGTCCCACATCTCAGCCTATTACATAGGCAAAAGGAGAACATAAAAAGCAGAGAACTAGACTCCATAGGAGGATATTCAGGATATTTACTAAGACTAGATTACATTGATCAACAAAACATCAAAGAATCAATCACTTCTTCTTGCCACAGTCGGTTGGTTTCAAGATCATACAAATAGGACTAAAGGTGCTCAGACAACTAGATTCTCGTACATATCGTCATCATACGGGTCATAATCATCATTATCCGGATAAGAATCCCTCCATTGTTCCAACAAGCTATTAGTACCATAACCTTTATCACTTCCATCTTTACCACTCGTTGAGATCCATAAGTAAGCAGTTTCATCAAAAACCACTTCCATTTCACTATCACTTTCCACAATACCCAAAGGAACTAGCGGGTTCCTGTCATTGTCCAATATCCTAAGTTTACCTTCACAAATTTTGCGCTCTACGTTTTCTATTTTATCGATTTCTCACCAATCGGAGATATTACTAGCAAATACGCCTCATCTTTATCCGATATTCATTAAAAAGAGGTTTAACTGAAGTAGCCCATTACTTACCCAATAGTAGTTCCCCCATTGGTACCAAACTCCACATCATTATCGACCGAAATAAGAGCATCAAATGGATTTGAATTACTAACCTCAATAGTAGGTTCCATACATTTCCTATTATTACCACTAGAACTAGCATTAGGTTTTTAGGAACAGGTTGATATTATTTCTTAGGTTTAAACCACATTTTTGGACCAACCAGAACACCTCGAGAAGTTTGACTATGCTTCTTCACAGTCTTCTTCTCAACAACACCTGTATTCTTTGGACATTCCTCATGAATATGTCCAAAAACCTTACAAGACAAACACCTAGGAGGTTTCTACTCATACTTAACACGGACATTACATGTGTAATGTCCCTCCCTAGTAATTTTAGGCATAGCCACGACAATGTTATCTTTCAACTCCACATCAGCTCGAAGCTCAATCATAACTCTAGCATAGCTTGACCTACCCCAAGATTGCATTAGAGGAGTACCTAATCATTAGAGGAGTACCCAAGATTGGATAGCTTGACCTACCCCAATCAGTTGTATATGAGTCAAGCATTAGAGGAGTACCTAGATTAGTAGCAATGGCACTCAAGCCATCCTCGCTAAAAGCCATAACAGGTACATCATGGAGTTTAACCCAAACTGGAATAGTACTAACATCTTCCTTTAACAGGTTTTCATCCGGATGCCATTTCTTTAGGATAAGCGGGTTATTCTGAATAATGGACCATTCTCAAGCATATCATCTGATACATCTATGAAGTTAAATTAAAAGGAGAATAACCTGGTAGATAAGCTGAACATTGAGCGAACAAGCCCATATTTACCGAAGTATTCCTAACATAGTTAGCAACAACAAGGTATGTCACCTTCTTCCCCAAGAAAAAACCATAAGCTGTATTAGTAAAGCATTCACTAATAGCACAAATAGAATCCCCTAGAACAACTACATCAATTCCATTACCCCCGGGTGTATACAAAGTATGAACATTTACTTTCTTCTCACTTGGTTTACAAGTTATATTAGCATACAAAGACTTACCAGGGGCATTACCAGCCGTAATAGTAACCTGCATAGATAATGGTGGAAAGGATCCTAGAATAATAATATAATCCAAAGAATTATGCTTACCCATCTCAACGGTCATGTCAACCACATATGGTGTTACACGCTCTCGAATGGCAGACATATGACAATAAATAAAATGCGACATGACATATGCACAATACATAAAATGAGATCACATCACACAGTGAAATATACAACCAAAGTGAGATCGACATGACATAATACATCATCATCATATATAACTTTAAAAACATACATGATAGTTTTGATACATAAATGAAAAATACAAGTCCTATGGCCATGCTAGTTGGGAATAACCCATAATACTTAACATGCCATACAAGATAGCTACAAATGAAACAAAATCCCTACAGCCTATTAGATGGAAGTTACCCATAAAACTTAATAGGCTATACAAGATAGCTATGACATGAAAGAAAGGTAAATCTAAGCACTACTACCAGTGTCCTCTAATGTATCAACTCGTGCTCCAGCCTCCAGTGCATGGATCCGCATGATGGCTCTAGTCGCATGATCATTGGCGTCCTGACACTGCCACTCGTAGCGATACGCTTGAGTCTATAAAACTGCATTGCATGCCTCCAAAGCCCTGTTATGGTCCTCGGGCCTATCTAAAGCCTGACAGGCCTTAACTTTCTCCTGCTTATGAGTAGTACACAAGGAGGAAAGGTACATCCTCAATGTATCCACCTCATCATGTAGAGCAGCATGATCCCTCTATGCATCCTGATGTCGTATATAGAACTCCTCACTCTTCCGTCTGTGAACATCAGCCTGATAACTAACCCTCAAGTTGACCACCTCTATAGTAGCCATAGTCCTCCTCTTAGAAGCTTAGATATTGGCATCCATAGTATCTACAAAACTGTAATCGACCCTACGGGCCATAGTAGATCCTGGCTGTCTAGCAACAACATCAAGACTCTCCCCAACTTCAAACCTAGGTGTGGGAGCAGTAACTAGTAGCCTCTTCTGATGTGGTATGTCAGCCTCGGGAATGTCAGCTCTGCAGCTAGCGGATGGTGCAGGTAATGGTAGTGGGTGATGGGTAGGTGGTGATGCAGCTCTCATCATGGCTACTCTACAACTTAGCGATGCCTAAGCATAGGTAGGGCTGGTGGGTGGTGGTTGTATCTGGGGAAGTGGTGATGATAATGGAGTGAGTGGAGATGGTGGTGGAGTAGTTAAGGCAAGAAGCCTAGCAACCTCTGCCTCAGAAGGCAACGATATAGGTTTATGGGTTTGGACAGACATCCTAGAAGTAGTATTACCTAAAAACTCGTAAAACTCAACCGTAAAATATTCCCCAAAGTTACTTAGCATTTTATTCACTTTAAAATACATTTCCAATAACTTAGAGTATTTACTCGATATATTTCCACTTTATAATTCTAAAAAACTCATTTGGACATTAACGGACGTGTCGGGACTCATTTTTCGGCATTTCTCAAAATTTACGGGTCACCCACCCAAAATCTAAATAACTAAATAATAACCTCTAAAAAGGATTATTATTCATAATAAACCACTATTTCCAATATTCTTATAAAATCACCACCGTCAACACGGTACAATATTTTAAATAAACTGACAAACGTCAAATAGTCTAAGGACTAAATTAGAATATTCAAAACACTAAAAGGGGCAGGGGTTACATGAACCCTACTTAATTGTTGAGGAAGTTTGAGTCTGTAAGTAACGGCTCCCATTTTAGCTAACACCTTTGAAAGGGCCAATGTACCTTGGGTTCAACTTCCCCCGTTTGCCAAAACGAATAACCCCTTTCCATGGTGATACCTTCAACATGAATCGGTCACCAACTTGAAATTCTAAAGGCTTACGCCTTACACCGGCGTAACTCTTCTGGCGATCACGAGCGGCTTAAATTCTTTGTTTGATTTGAATAATCTTCTTGGTGGTTTCATGAATAAGTTCTGGACCGATGAGCTGAGCGTCTCCGAGCTCAGCCTAACAAACGGGTGATCGACACTTCCAACCATAAAGTGCCTCAAATGGGGCAGCTTTAATGCTACTATGATAACTGTTGTTATATAAGAATTCAATCAGCGATAAGTGCCTTTCCCAACCATTCCCAAAGTCTATCACGCAAGCGTGTAACATATCTTCTAGTGTCTAAATGGTTCTTTTGGTTTGCCCATCGATCTGTAGATGGTAAGCTGTACTGTTATACAAACGATTACCCAAAGCCTTTTGAAATGCCCTCCAGAAATTTGACTTAAATCTACCGTCACGGTTACAAATGCTTAAGACTGATATTCCATGTCTCGTGACTACTTCTTTCAAGTATAGTCTTGTTAATTTATCCATAGAATCATTTTCCGTCATTGGTAAAAAGTGTGCAGACTTAGTAAGACGGTCTACAATCACCCAAATGGTATCATAACCCCTTGACGTCCTTGGGAGCTTAGTGACAAAGTCCATGGTGATGTTGTCCCACTTCCATTGATGAATCTCAGGTTGCACCAACAAACCAGATGGTTTTTGGTGTTCAACTTTGACCTTTAAACACGTCAAACACTTGCTAACATAGGTAGAAATATCGGCTTTCATGTTTGGCTACCAGTATAATTTCTTCATGTCCTGGTACATTTTGTTGGAGCCCGGATGAAATGAATAGATTATTTTAACCTTAAGAGACTCATGAATAATCAAGGTCCTCAAATCACCATAGCACGGTAAACAACTCCTGTTATTTAAACAGGAGTTGGTTATCGTGTTATGGTGTTTCAATAACACAAGCAAATGCAACGACGTCTACACACAACCTAATCCAGTTAATGTCCCATTTTACCTTTCTTCAAATCATTTTCAAAAAAATGTGAAGGTAAACCTCTTACAAGATTTCCCTTAACTAGTTTATTCATAGTTTTTAAATTTATGTGTCCAAGTCTCCTATGCCAAAGTTTAGATTCATCAGATGTGGCTTTTGCAAAGAGACAAGTTAGACCTCCTTTAGGAACAATATTCTTTAAATCAACACTATACAAATTGTTCTTTCTAGGAACTTTAAGTAAAACATGACTTTCATCAATTAACTTAATGTTTAGAGATAAAACAACAAATTCATTGTCATTAAAGAGAATACTATTCTTTTTGTCACACATTTGTGACACATTAAAGAGGTTAAACTGTAATTCTCTTACAAAATTTACATTCTCAAAATCTAAATTACCAGTTTTGATTGTACCTCTTCCTATGATTTCCCTCCTTTGGGGTTACCTCCAAAGGCAACATATCCTCCATCAATTTCTTCAAAGTCAGTAAGCTAGGACATGTTCCCCGTCATGTGCCTTGAGCATCTACTGTCAATCTCTCCATTCTCCTCTAAATCTTGTTGTGGATTGCCCTGCACATAAGGTAAGAAAATTAGTCTCTTTTGGGGACCCAAGTCATCACTGACTTAGATCTGCCTTATGCATCAATATAATCAAACCTTTTTAGAATGGTTGATGCACTGTTGTGTTTAGAAACATGGTCTATTACTTTAGTCTTGGGTTTCTAAACCCAACAAACTGAGGCCTTAACAGCATTAACCTGGTTTCCCTTAACAGCATTAAGTATTGCTTTTGGCCTAGCAACATTAACTACTGCTTTTGACCTAGCAGTATTAACATTCTTACCACTAACAGTATTAACCCTCTTATTAAAATTACTGTTTTAGTTGTTATTTTGTTGTTAATGGACCTTCTAACAGTTGAATGTGCTTTATTAAAAACATTTGTCATTGGTCTTGCACTATTCACTGTTGTTTTAGGTTAAGCAGTATTAACTGGTCTAGCAGTAGTAAGTGATACTAGGCCAGATCTCATTTATACTACTTTTGGAACCATGTTCCTTTTAGGACTGGGGTGAGTCATTTTAGAAAAATTCTAGTGATTCACCCTTTAAGTATAGTTCCACATTGGTTTTACCATCTTTTTATTATTAAACTATCTCTGATGGTTATCACAATCATAATGCAGATGATCAAAACTTCCACATACATAACAAGCTTTGTTAAACATCTCAAAATTACTTCTTAAACTTTAAGACATCATATTATTCCAGTTTCTTTGGTTTCCTCTAGGACTATGTGTGTTCTGCCTATTTTGATTACCTTGTTTAACAGTTGTTTTCCTAGGAGATTTTACTTGCTCTTTAGATTTAACAAACTCTATTTTAGCAAAACTAGACTTAACTGTTTTCTTCTCTTTCTTAGCCTGAGGTACATCTTCTTCCTCACTATAAGACACCTAATCCTCAATAATTGGAGCACCATTATTCTTCTTAACTATTTTAGGCTTGTTTGCACTAGCCTTAGCTTCACTAGTCTTAACTACAGGCTTCTTAACTGTAGGCTCACTAACTATAGGCTCATTTAGAAACTCTTCTAGACTAAAGAATGACAAATCATGTTTTGGAGGCATAAAGTTTCCGGTATAAGGAGGTGGAACAACATTATACCCTAAACCTACTTTGCACTTATCAACTATCTGACAATCTAGTAGTTTGCTTAAGTTTTTAGATGAATTCTCAAAATTTTCTACTGTTAGCTGAATTTCGTCTTTTTGTTTTTGAGCCAGATCCAACTTACTGTAATGGCTACTTCTCTTAAATGAATCTCACATTTTAAGACCTTGATATCTTCCTCATAAACAGACTTATTTTTCTTATACACTAGAAGTCTTGCTTCTACAGACTCTAAAACTGTTTTATAAGTAATAGCATTTATCTTAGATGCCCTTAAGTCTTTTAACAGTTGTTTATTTTGTTCTTTAAGAACTTTTAACATTTTCCAAACAAGATGATGAACAGTTTGAATCAGTAGATACCTCAGAGTTAGAACTTGTAGAAGAGTAAGCCATAAGTACCAAGTTAGTTGGGCCTTCTTCTGTTTGATCACTCCAATCATAATCACCAAGACCATCACATGAGATCAAAGCATTGGAAGTAGTTGTCTCCACTGGCATACTTGTGTTCTCCTTTTTCCCGTTTTCTTGGTTCCTTAGAGCCCTGCACTCCCTTGCAAAGTGTCCCTTTTTGTGGCAGTTGCAACACTCTACCTTAGACTTATCAAATCCAATGGTCTCAGTACCATTCACAAAAAACTTCCTTCTAGTGTTCTTTAAGAATCTCCTTGCCCTCATTATTAGCAAAGCCATCTGCCACCTTAAATCCATCTCTTCTAAATCATCAGGATGAAATTGTTGCAAGTCCTCATTGTCAAGTTATGGACTATTTAGTTTACTTGCAAAGAAAGAACATATGACAACATCACTTAAGTTGTCAATTGTTGTTGAGTTAATAGCAGTAGCTTGAGTACTAGCAGTTGTAGCATCATGAGCAGTATTAACTGCTCCATTTATACTGTTGGTGCTGTATAAGGGCACAAAGGCTATGTTTTGTGTGTTTGTGCTTGAGCTTGATGTCCCTTTGACTTCTGGTTTATAGATCTTCAGGTTGTTGTAAAGATCATCCAAGCTTAATGTATCTATCTCAGGCTTGTTCCTCTACACAATGGTATGTGTGTTCCATTCTGGTGACAGGCCTCTTAAGAACTTCTGATTCACATCTTCTTGTGAGATAGTTTCACCATGAATCTCTAACTGACTGATAAACTTTTGAAGCCTATCAAAGGTTTGATCTAACACCTCTGAGCTAGATGCAGTAAAATTTTTGTACTGCTGCTTTAGACGATTCCTCTGAGTCTTTTTAGTAGCAGCATTCCCTCCAAACCTCTTCTCAATAGCCTGCAGCAATGACTTGGCATCTTTGATGGAGTTAAACTTCAACTGATGTTTATTAGGGATCCCCATCAATAAAGTGCTTCTTGCCTTCATGGCTAACCTCCTTTGTGCCTTTTCTTTAGTAGTTATAGGAGCAATTGTAGTCTCAACACCTTTAACAACTTTTGTTATTGGAGGTGCATTACCATTCTTTATGACTTCCCATAGAGAATAATTCTCTATGACTTCAAATAGAGAATACTCAAAACCATTGGATGGACTGCTCCATACTTATTCATACCAAAGGTCCATACTCACCGGTTTGAGAATAGGCAAATAGTAGAAGTTTAATGCACGCCACACATATGTAACTGAGTCAATTGATCTATGATCTTCTTAGCTATGTTTCCTCCAAATCATACAAGCTCTAATGATAACCAATTGTTCATCACACTTTAAATGGATATTGAATTTCTTAGCTTTGTGTAAAGGTTGTATTTATGACAAAGATAAAATAACCTACACAACATATAATAGAAACTTTGTATTAGAATAATACTAAAGATTTTGAGGAAATCTATCTTTAATATAAGAAGAATTTCTTCAATGAAACAGTAATTTATATTGAAACACTAGATTAATATAAAAAAGCTTCAATATAATGTATACGAATTCTACTAACTAGTAGTAGGAGTTACAAAACCTTGAAGCTTTGATAATTTTAGTTGTATTACGCGTTTTGGTTTTGGTTATTTGTTCGCTTAGTCAATGAGGTCCGTAAGGGGTTCTGTTAATTGGTGTAATATACGGAGGAACTTGTGGGGAGATGTTTTGATAGGATATTTGTAAAAATATTGTTTACGTTTTTACGTTTTCAATAATTATAGATGTATGTTATCCGAGTCTGTTTTAGTGATCATTTTCTCTGTGATGGCGGTATAATGACCAGTGGTAAGTAGAAACGCTCTGATTGACAGTTAGGTTGAGGGAAGAATGGTTGTAACTTTATACTTCTAACTGCTTTAACTATATAACACTAGTCAGTATATACTTTTGTACCAGCATATTAAATGTTGTACAAGTAGTATTATAGTACTTAGAATGTTTTCTTCATCTTCATCTAAGCTAGTAAAAGGTCATAGCTGTATGTAATAGCATTAGTAACATACACTAAGCAGTATTAACTTGAAGATAACATTGCTCACATCTTAACCAAACCTCTTAAAAGAGAACCTTTCAACCTTCTCAGACTAGGACTTGGCCTCATGGAACCTAACGCTTAATAACAACAAATGTTTTTTAGTCAAAACATTTTCTATTGATTACTACAAATAAAAGTTTTTTTATGCTACTTGAACATATTTAACAAAACACATGGTCAATATGTGTTGATCCCACGCCTTGATCGATTCTTTACCTTGTAAAGAGTATGTTACCTTGGATGAATCCAAAATAACAATGGTAGAGACTTTGTTTGTATATCAAAGTGTATGCGGAATCTACACTTCAATACTCTAGAAGTATTAATCAATGGAACAGTACCAAACAAAGAACAATGAATAAAACACAAACTGCTTCAATATTATTAATGATAATACGAGTACTCTTGCTTAGTACTAGGGTTACAAACCTTGAAGCTATACGTTCTTTCTCTAAGATGTATATCTCTCTCTTAAGTATATATGATAATGAGATGAATGAGATGTATGAGATGATAAACTAGATGCCCTAGGATCTCCTTTTATACACCAAGGAGTCCTAATGAGCTTACAATACTTTCCTAAATATTTAGTCAAATATATTAAATACAATGACTAAATATTAAATACTTTCCTAAGTATTTAGTCAAATTCTCAATCAGCATTAATCTCTTCAATCATCATTAATCTTCAGTCTTCTGTTTGACTAATCAGCATTAACTTCAGTCAATTAGCATTAACTTCAGTTGAAACAACAAGAAGACTTTCAGCAGCATTAACTTTCTCACCAACAGCAGTAATCTTGAACCAGCAGTAGTAACTCTATAACCAGCAGTAGTAAGTTCTTCAATAGTCTTAAGTTAGTACAGGCAGTACTAACTTACTCTAGCAGTATTAACTGACTGATTTAGTACTGGCAGTTGTAATCTTGAGCAGTACGAACTGTTTTCTTCTAGCAGTACTAACTGTTGGCTTAGCAGTACTAACTCATCCCTTGGCAGTACTAACTCTGAAGTGTTTAATTCCCAACAATCCTCCCCTAAACTTGTGATTTACCTCCAAATCATCAAGTTTCTTGAATTAAACCTTCATTTTCTTTGCTGAGAGGATTCTTCCAAACACTTCATCTTCTTGGTCTTTCTGCTTTTGCTGCACTCTTCTCTGGATTCTTCTTTTTCTTTGCTGCACTCTTGCCTCCCCTGAGCCTGTGCATCCATCTGAACAAAAGTGATCTTCATTAATATTTTTTATATCCTCCCCTATTTAGAAGGATCCTCCAAATCATCTTCTTATAGGAACCCAAGCCATCACAGACTTGAATCTTCCTTGTGCATCAATGTAATCCAATCTTTTCAATCAACTGATGCACTGATGTTTTTAGATACATGATCTACCACTCTGTTCTTTGGCATCCAGTCCTAACATGTTGATGCTTTAACAGCATTAAACCTATTCCTCTTGACAGCATTATGTGCATCCTTTGGCTTAGCAGCATTAACTGGTTTCATCCCAGTTTTTATTAAGATAGCTTTTGGAACAAAGTTTCTTTTTGGATTGGGGTGAGTTATTCTTGTTGAATAGTGATGATTCACCCTCTTTGATTTGTTCCATACTGGTTTAACCTATTTTTGATCATTAACATGTCTCTTGTGTTTGCAGGCATACTGCAGGTGTTCAAAACTTCCACAGATATAGCATGCCTTGTTATTAAACACAAAGTTACATCCTAACTGATTGGATTTTTGACCATTCCAGTTCCTTTGGTTTCCCCTAGGTCTCTGTGACCTGTACATCTCTGCATACCTAACTGACCTTTTAACTGGTTTTTCAGGTTTAACAAACTCTTTCTTAGTAGCAGTAGGTATAGCAGTTTTCTTTTCAACCTTAGGGTTAGGCTCATCATCATCCTCTTCATCTGACACACAATCTTCAATAATTGGAGCATCATTATTCTCTCTAACTTTCTTAGGTTCTACTTCCCTAACATGATTTGCAGGATAGAAAAACTTTTCTTTCCAATCTTTGTCTACCTTAAGTGAAGACTTAACAGAGCTAGTTTCAGTATCAGTGATTTGATGTTGTTCCAAAGAGTCATCAGTATTCTCCTTAGAATTATCTGACTCTTTATCACAACCAGTGGTAGACTTTAAACTAGAATCCCTGGGACCATACTCATTAACCTCAGGTTCTTTGAATTCTTCAAGACCTGAATAAGATAAGTCTAATGAAGATGAAGACAAATGAAGACGGAAGCGATGAGCTTGACAATATCAAGATAGATGACGGTTAGCATACGACGAACTTCATTTCACGGAAGGATAATGGTATCCTCTTCTTGAGTATTGCGATTGTTCATAGAATAATCAAACGAAGAGGTATGAGGTTGCTTTAATAGTGGTAGCGGGAAAGGTGGAAAACGAAAAGGTATAAACCATTATATAGAATAAGAGGCTTATAAAGGTTTTTTGTTAAATGAATTGGATATGAATAATGAGTGACATTTTAATTTGCATTTCAAGAATTAAAAATACTTAAACATATCGGATGAAATAATTAAGTTGTCGAGATTTATCGAAATATATTTAATAGTAACAAGACTATTAAAATGAGAATGACACGTTTACAAGATTATTATTATTATTATTATTTATCATTCCTAGACCTAGATGTAAATAATTAAACAGTTTATGTTTGAGTGGTTTAGTGAGGATGTTGACGATGTTGTCTTCCGATGGAACTTTTTGATGAAGATATTTCCTTACGGACATTGTCGCGAAGGAAATGATGACGGATTTCGATGAGTTTTCTATCCTAAGATCGATGGATAAAGTTCGATCCTTATTATGTATGAGGTGAGCATGACGATAAAACATCATGACATTCCTATAGGGTTGAAAAGGACTAACGGAAGTGAATGTACTTAGTCTCAAGCTGTGTGTATTAAGGAAGCTACAAATCACTTATGTGGAAACTCGTAAGACCTTTGTCACTCGAAGGTTGATGTTAGCTTTTAGCTTTTGGAAGAGCATTTTAACATATGTTGTTAAAAGGCCTGAATATGAATTTTCGGATATGATTTTTAACTTTATTGCAGATCGCAGAGTTAAAAATTTACATGAATATATATTAGACGAAATAATATTCTTAGTCAAACCTAATTAGAGGTGTATTAGAATTTGTAATCTAACCATGACCCTGTGATTTAAAATAGTGGATTATTAGATAGAAACAGATGATTAAATAAATGAAGTGTGTTCATGGAGACCTAGTAGATATAAACCATTTTTGCGACTAATAATACTTTATTAGATTGTGACACTAAAGGCCGTGTGTACTAAGGGTATAATTCTAGTGTCAAGAGATGTATACCTAGATTCATAAGACACATAAATTTAAGCATGTAGGAGTATTTAAGCATGCATCAACACAAATAATCATAGATATTAATGTTTAAGACTATATGATATCTAAAAGTTTATCGTGATAGGCTTACCTAATCCGTTATGCAACAAACCAACATAGTGTAGATGTACAATTAATACGTAAGTCATGTAAAACGGCGCATAAGAAATATGATTACTTTAAAAAACTAAACATAATGTAAAAACATGTTAATATTTAGCATTTAAGAGCATGTATTATTTAGATAAACTAAGAGATATTATTTCGTAATTGCTTGACAAAGACAAAAAAACCTTTATAATAAACATGCATTCAATAACCAAACAAATAATCGTTAATCATCAAGATAATCATGAAGGCATATAATCGTATCACATACGAACAAGTTATCATCTTGAAACTTCAAAACACATATGTGAGATGCCATGAATCTAGGAACATTTTAATAAAATCCTAGTTTCTATTTTTTTTTGAGAACTTCTAACAATTTTACTACTAGTTCACTAATACTTTGGCCAATATGACTCAAACAACCCATGTTTTTATGACGGTAGAGTTAGATGAAAATGTTCCACTACCCCGTCATAAAACAGAAAACATAAGTAATTTAACAAATGATCAATCATAACACAAGATACATAATAGAGAAAACAAAAATGCATTAATGAAAGTGTCATGATGACCATCAATCTCAAAACAATCTTGAGTGATGTCCCAAATCAAGAACACAACACATAGTCGCCAATTATTATAACCATAAGCCCACACAAGGGTCTACACAATCTTAGATCAACAATCCTCAAGAAAACTAAATCCAAAACAACATCGAATGCAAGACATCTCAAACAAGATTCCTATGGGATTCTCTAAAAGTCCGCTATATGCACCACAACCTTAACAATCATTTACTTCACCTGAAAATGATACTCGAAAACGTCAACAATAATGTTGGTGAGCTCGTGAGGGTATTGACTAATCGGAAAACCTGTATTATGTATCAAATCATTTAAACAGTGGACAATAGTACTATATGATAGTGAATATACGCAACAAACCCATGACTTAGCATCCCCGATAATCATGTGCGATGACCTAGCATCCCCGCTAGTCACCAAAACCAACATATACCAATGCTCTTGGAGCCGCAACTCTGATATGTCACTTATGCACCTAAAGGGCCTACTAGTTGGAGCACTATATTAAGTGGAAAGAGGACCACAACCCCTTGCATCCGAAACAAAGTACAAGCAAGTAAAACCACAACCCTTGCCATACCAAACACAATACATGTAAGTAAAATCACAACACTTTCCATGCCAAACACAGTACATGCAAGTAAAATCACATTACATATATTCACATAGCAATCACAAGCACATAAATTATCCCAAAAACAAAATCACGTTTCACATAGTTCATAAAACAGTTCAAAATACATCTGAGTATCATTTTCCTCCAACAGAAAAATAGTAAAAAAATGGGGCTACAAGAACTCACCTCAAGCAAGTCTTTAGCAACCAAATCTTAATCACACAATCAAAAGTAAACGCCGTACGCGGTAAACTATCTAGTCCAGTTATGTCCCATTTTTAATCATTCATTCCAAAACAGTTTTTTAGGTATGATGAATAGAGGTTAAATGTTTGTTGTACGGTTATCTTAAACGTTTTAGTGGTGTGATGGTTGACAACTTAACTCCAAAAATACCATTTCGAACCCATATCTTAGTACAATATACTTATACTATTTAGCAAAATAGATAAGTAATATAATAAAAAATTTATAATAAATAATTATAAATATATCCTCTATAAGTCCATTCCGGTACCATTGAAACATTTTAAAAAACATTCCAGAAAAATTGTATTATTCGTCTTTTAGTCGACTTATTAAAATAATAAAATAATAATATTTTATTATTTAAAAATAAAATCAAGTTTTAAGTAAAAATTCTAAGTATAAACTTTTTACGAAATTTCGGCATGACCCGTACGTTTATATGACGTTTCTCAAGGGTTTTAAACCTTATTTTCAAACAATTTCCAACATTTCGACACTTTTCGACCAAAATTATCAAAAATCACCTTTCAAGAACGACGTTTACTCAAAATACTTTTCTCCAAAACCAACTTCATATACTTTTCACAAGTATATTTCACTTTTCAAAAGTCCGCCAAAACACTTAAAATGACTAGATAAAGCTTATTGGGATTTAAGGCCCAATAAGGGTCATTAAGGACTTTACATATCCAAAACACGTTCTAAGCCCAAAACCAAGGGCCATTAGTATACATAGCTTAAATCGATAAGTAATAAAGTAATCCGGACCACAATAAGCCCCCATAAGCCACGGCTTAAATGGGCTTATTGGGTCGTGAGTCCATAAGCTCCAAAATATATATACTAAGCTTAAAAATAAGCTAATAAGCTACGTATCGCATTTGGTTATCACCATAAGCTATAATAATAATCCACAAAAATTGGCAAACTAAGTATTAACCAAGAACCCATTCCTTGAAACCCTCAAAGTTTTCGTGAGCTTATAAGCCAAAATAAGCCCATTCGAGCACATAAATAAGCCATATACAAAATAAGCTACATAGCAAATATATGTTTTTCAACCGTCACGACCACAATATCAAAACTAACAAAACCTCATATCTTTTCTATTCCATTCGAACCTAAAACCGAACCCAATATAACCATTTATAGACTTTTCGCTTTTGATTTTAAATGATTAGGTCGTACAACTAACATCTATGCCTCACTAACAACCCAAAAGGACAAGTAAAAATTAAATTTGAAAGACTTACAAAAATGGTCTTCAAAATAAATTTTGACACAAACCAGATAACCCAAACGTTATTTTATTAAATACCCGAACACTAGAATCAACCCAATATATCACCAACCTTCATGTTTCTGACCAAAATTTAGAAAATTAAAGTTTGTGTGTATGTGGTGAACTTGGACGCAACAAGGAGAGAAAAAAAGTGTGTATGAATGAATAAAATAAAAGTGTGTGTTTTTGCTTAAGTTATAAGCATACATGGGTACAAAGAATGGACCACATTTGCTAAAAAAATGCCACCATGTCTCCCACAAGGTTTAAACCGTGTATAAGGAATCCTAGGGGCTCGGGGTTCCTTCTTTTTGTGTCAGGTTCACTTAAATCTCAAAAACCGTGCTTGTAAAATATTTCCTGAAGTTACTTAGCATTTTTATTCAACTTAAAAATACTTTTTCAATAACTGAGAGTATCTACTTGACATATTTCCATATTAGACCTCCCAAAAACTCATTTGGACATTAACGGACGTGTCGGGACTCATTTTTGGCATTTCTCAAATATTCACGGGTCAACCACCCGGAATATAGATAACACAATAATAACCTCTAAAAAGGATTATTATTCTTAATAAACCACTATTTCCACAATTTTTATAAAATCACCACCATCAACACGGTACATATTCTAATAAAACTAACAACCATTAAATAGTAGAAGGCCTAATATTAGAATATTCAAAACACAGAAAGGGCGAGGGTTACATTCTACCCCCTTAAAAGAATTTTCCCCCCAAAATTCAACTACTTATCATCACTAAATAGATGCGGGTACTTAAGCTTCGTCTAATCCCCACGTTCCTACATGAATTCAGGTCCACGTTTTGAATTCCACCGAACCTTGACGATAGTAATTCTACTCCGCTTCAATTTCTTGAACTCTTTCTCTAAGATTTCCACAGGCTCCTCCATGAAATTCAACTTAGCATCTACTTGGATCTCATCCAAGGACACTTGGCAGTGTTGATCACTAATACATCTTAAGGTTTAGACACGTGGAACGTGTCATGAACACCATTCAACTCCTCAGGCAAATCTAACCGATAGGCCACTGGGCCTACCTTCTCATGATCTCAAAGTTCCTAACAAATCGAGGTTCTAATTTCTCCCTTTCTTCCAAAGCGTACCAAACCTTACCAAGCAAAACACTTTTAAGCAAGACATAAGTCACCTACAACTAAACTCTAGTCTTCCTCCTCCTCTTATCGGTCAATAACTTTTTTGACGATTCACACTCGCACACAGCCATAAGTCTATCCTTAACCTGTGAGATATTTTCATGGTCTCTTTCTTGCACTAACTCAAGGTTTTTATCACCATGACCTCTCCAACCTCAGCTACAAATCAGTGTAAACGACACTTCCTACCATACAAACCATCAAACGGTGCACATCTCACACTAGAATGATAACTATTGTTATACGAAAACCCAACTAATAGAAGATGAACATCCCAACTTCCCCCGAAGTCAAGGACACATGCTCTAAGCATGTCTTCCAAAGTCTGAATAGTACACTTACTTTAACTGTCAATCTGATGGTAGTAGGTCGTACTCATGTATAAATGGGTTCCTAATGCCTCTTGCATTGACTGCCAAAACCTCAATGTGAACTGGCTATCACGATCAGATATGATCGAGATTGGCACACCATACCTAGCAACAATCTCATTTAAGTATATCCTAGCTAACCTATCCATCTTATAATCCTCACGTATAGGTAGAAAATGAGTAGACTTAGTCAATCAGTCCATAATGATCCAGATTGTGTCATACCCACTACTAGTCCTTGGTAACTTAGTCACAAAATCCATTAATATCCCTTCCTATTTCCATTCGGGAATCTCAGGTTTTTGGAGCAATCTAGACGGCCTCTGATGCTCAGCCTTAACGTTCAAACAAGTCAAACACTTACTAACATATACCGCTATATCCTTCTTTATTCCCGACCACCAATACCTATCTCTAAGGTCATAATACATCTTATCAGCTCCTGGGTGTATAGAGTACTTAGACTTATGGGCCTCATCCATTATTAGGGTTCTCACGTCACCTTTCAAAAGAACCCACATTCGATCCAGGTAGTACAACGCTCCATCATGTCCAAATTTAATCATCTAGCATCTAAACCCTTATTTGACAATCCTGCAAACTCCATCTGAAAGCCTCCTTCTGAGCCGCTAGTATCCTATCCTTGATACTCGACTGAAAGGGTCATATTCATAGCTCTAACTCTCTTAGGTTTCACTCTCTCTATCCTACATTTGCATTAGCTACTACATTCGCCTTTCTGGGATGGTAGCGAATTTCACAATCATAATCACTAAAAAGCTCGATCCAGTAAGCTGTCGCATGTTCAATCCTTTTGACTAAAGATGTGTTGGAGACTCTTATGTTTGGTGTATATGACACTCTTTGTCCCATACAAATAATGTCTCTAAATCTTTAGGGCAAACACTATCGCACCCAACTCCAAATCATGGGTGGTATAATTCTTCTCATGAATTTTCAACTGCCTAGACGCATAAGCTATCACCTTACCTCTCTGCATCAATACACAACCTAGTCCTAACTCGGACGTATTACAATACACTACAAAGTCTTCCGATTCATCTAGGAGAGCTAAAACAGGTGCATTACACAACTTATCCTTCAAAGTTTGAAATGCATTCTCCTACTCCTCACCCTAATCGTAGGTCTTACTTTTCTGAGTCAAGACGGTAAGCGGATTAGCTATCTTAGAAAAGTCCTCAATGAACCTATGGTAATACCTTGCCAATTCTAAGAATGAACGAACCTCAAATAGAGTTCTAGGGGCTTTCCAGTTCTTAACCGCTTCAACCTTACTAGGGTCTACATGATTACCATCTTCATTAATCACATGTCCTAGAAACTGTACTTCTCTAACTAGAATTCACACTTAGAAAACTTAGCATACAATTTCTCTTTCTTGAACAATTCTAAGACTAATCCTAGGTGCATGTCATGCTCTTCTCGGGTCTTAGAGTAAATCAAGATATCATCAATGAATACTATCACAAACTTGTCTAGGATAAAGGCCTACATACTCGTTTCATCAATTTAAGATATAACCGCTGGTGCCGTTAGGTCAGAAACCAAAAGGGCCATGACATGTGAACATCAAAATGTCCATAACGAGTCCTAAATGCAGTCTTTGGAATGTCATCCTCATGCACTCTCAGCTGATGGTATCCGAACCTAAGGTCTATCTTAGAGAAGTACTGTGATCCTTGAAGTTGGTTAAATAAGTCGTCTATCCGAGGTAGTGGATAACGGTTCTTAATGGTTAACTTGTTTAGTTCTCTACAATCAATACACATCCTAAAGGATCCGTCCTTTTTCTTAACGAACAACACCGGTGCTCCCCAAGGTGATGAGCTTGGTCGAATGAAACCTTTATCTTGGAGTTCCTTGAGTTGACCCGACAACTCCTCCAATTTAAAAGGTGCCAAACGATAGGGAGACTTTGCAACCGGCATCGCTTTAAGGACTAACTCAATCCGAAATTTGATTTCCCGAACAGGCGGCAATCCAGATAGATCATTCGGGAATACCTCGGGAAAACCCTTCACTACTACGATCTCTTCATGATTCTTCTCTTTATCTTACATCATTAACTGTCTCATCTTTTCTTTTAGTTTTTCTCCTAATACTCTAAGCACCTTTCCATCTAGTAGTTATATCCTTACTACTTTTTCATGACAAATTATCTTAGCCTTATAGTTAGATAACGAATCCATTCCTTTGATCACATCAAATCTACCACTTCTAAAGGGTATCAAGTTAATGTCAAACACAAGACCTTCTATTTCTAATTTTCACCCCTTAATAACCTTATCAATCTCTACTAGCTGTCTGCTAGCTATCTTAATCTCATAACTAAAACCTAAATCACTGGGCACTATGCCTAACAGAGGTATAAAGGTAGTGGAAACGAATCTATAGTTGGCGCCAGAGTCAAATAAGGTTGTGGTATAATGATCGTATAGAGTAAATGTACCCATCACGATGTTCGAGTCTTGGCGAGCCTCCTCTGCTCCCAACATAAATGCCTTACCTCTTGCATGATTCCATTAGTTCCCATGACCCTGACCCCTATTAACAGCTACGACTTAGCTCTGAGGGTTTACCCCTGGCCCCTAAGCCTGATTCAACCTAGGGCATGCTGACTTGACATGATCGGTACTCCCACACTCGTAACAGGCCCTAACAGTTGGGTTTCTTGCATTGATAGGGTTCACATTCCTAGGAACCACTCTAAAAACATTATCAAAATGACTTGGGCAGTTACAGTTGAAACATGTATGACAAGGCACCCCAAGTAAATGGTGTGTGTTACAGGTGGTACACTTAGGTAATGTACCCGTGTTCTCTGTCCCTACAGGGTTGGTGGTTATATCAAAGGCATTTCTAGTCTTAGTCCATTTGTTTTTATCTCTCACATTCCTATCCTTGCTAAGTTCCCCTCTATTTCCTCTCTTCTCAGGGTTCTTATTGATGGATCCATTCCTAAGGGCTTCCTCAGTTAATGTGCCAGCTGTTAGGTATATTTGTATTTATTAGTTCCTACTGGTAGGTATGTAGTTCCTACTGGTAGAGTAATTGCTACTGTTAGTATTAAAGTTTCTACTGGCAGGTATATAGTTCCTGCTGGTTATATTATTAGTCCTTGATATTTTTTAGCTACAAACCAAAATGTTAACTTCTCCAGTAATATTTTTGATAGTATGGTGGAAGAATGTAGATAATTGGCAATTTTTTTGATGTATCCAGATTTTATAAGTGTTTTGTGAATCAACAAGTTGTGATATGTCAAATACATAAAAGATTTATGACTTACATAACCCTCCCACACAAGAAGGTAATTTGGGAATGAAGAGGGGATAGGAAAAGGTTTTTCTGGAAGAGAAACACCCTTATTTCCAACCATGATGGTACAAGCTCTAAAAGAAATGGGTGAAGGTTCAGCAAGTCCAACTGAACCCCATCACACACCCATCACTATTCAACCATCAACATCTCAACTCCAAAAGAAACAAAAACCTAGGAAGCCAAAGAGAAAGGACACTGAGGTACCTCAGCCTAGTGGTCCTACAATCAATGTAGCAGATGAGGCTTTCACTGAGGAGAATGCAACTAAACATTCTAATGATCCAATGCTCAGTGCGAGATAGTAATGAACTTGTGAATTGATGGAATTATGTACTAATCTACAACAGAGAGTATTGACTTGGAAACACCAAAGACCACTCAAGGAAGTGAGATAGCTAGTTTGAAAAGAAGGGTCAAGAAGTTAGAAAAGAAGAATAAGTCAAGAACTCACAAGCTTAAAAGACTATACAAGGTTAGTTTATCAAGAAGGGTTGAATCCTCTGATGAAGCTAGTTTGGGTGATCAGGAGGATGCATCCAAACAGGGGAGGAAAATTGATGATTTAATGTTTGATACAGGTGTTCTTAATGATGAAAAAGTGGTTGCAGGACAGGATATGGATGAAAAGGAAGTTAGTACTGCTGATCCAGTTACTATTGCTAGTGAAGTAGTTACTACTGCTAATGTTGAAGTTAGTACTGCCAGTCCAACTGATGCTACAATAACTAATGATGAACTAACTTTGGCTCAAACACTTTGAAGAGTGCAAGACCCAAGACAAAAGGGGTTGTTATAAAAGAGCCAAGTAAATCAATAATAACAACAACAACAACAACAACAATTCCTTCAAAGGACAAGGGTAAAGGTATAATGGTTGAAGAACCTTTAAAGATGAAAAAGAAAGATCAAATTAGCTTTGATGAAACAAAACTATAAAGATACAGCTGAATTTATGAGGAAGTCAGGCTTGCAAGAAAAAAGATGAAGCCAATGTAGCTTTGATTGAAGAATGAAATGACATTCAGGATAAGATTGAGACTGATTATGAAATGGCTCAAAGACTGCAAGCAGAGGAGCAAGAAGAGTTGACTATTGAAGAGAAATCAAAGTTGTTTGTACAACTCTTAGAAGCAAGAAAGAAACACTTTGCATCTAAGAGAGCAGAAGAGAAGAGGAATAAACCACCAACAAAAGCTCAACAAAGGAGTATCATGTGTACTTACCTGAAGAATATGTCAGGATGGAAGCCCAAAGACTTAAAGAATAAGTCCTTTGCAAATATTCAAGACTTATTTGAAAAAGCTATGAAAAGGGTAAACACATTTGTAGATATGGATACATAATTGGTAAAAGAGAGTTCCAAGAAAGCTAAAGCAGAGATAGCATAAGAAAGCAGCTCAAAGAGAGCAGGAGAAGCTCTGGAACAAGAAAGCTCTAAGAAGCAAAAGGTGGATGATGATAAGGAAACTGACAATGACAGCTTAAGTAATGTTATTGACAATCATTTTAGATGATGGAGATGATGTAACTATTGAAGCTACACCTTTATCTACCAAATCTCCAACCATTGTTGACTACAAAGTCTACAAAGAAGGGAAGAAAAGCTATTTCTCCAAATTAGTCAAGCAATGGTAATTCTACATATGTATTTAACTTTTATGAAAGATGCTTAAAAAATTAAACAAATAGATTCTGAAGGTTTCATTCAGTATAATCAAGCAAGTTTCTAAATAACAGAAGCCAGTGAATTACATGGATACTTTCTTACATCTTAATTTGAAGACCATGTTTGAACATCATCTTAAAGATAATGTATGGAATAATCAACAAGGATTAGTTAAAAAGTGCTGAACTGAAGCTTTATATTCTTGTGGATAGTCCATTGACAGTGACAATGCAGAACATACATTACATTATATGTTGGTTAAAAGATGTATCCACTTACAAAGCACACACTACAACGATTTCAACTGATGTGAAGTCTCCAAGTTGATTATGAGTATTGAAATTGCATTAAGCTTCTTAATTGGTCAAGAAACAGCTTCTAAGGAAGGCTATGTATCATCAATGATATTTTGGAAGCATCTTCTAGTTTATTTTTATGAGAAGCTTTTAATAAAGAAACTTGATGATTTTTGAAGGTAAATATCAAGTTTTAGTAGATTGTTAGGACTAAAAGCTTATTGAACTTTACAACGCTGGTTACAGTTTGTGTTACTGCTGCTAAGTCATAAATTAGTGTTGTTAGTAATCTTAACTATGAAAACTATGCTATGTGTTAGTACTAGCTATGTAATAGTTACTACAGCTAATGTACATATTACTACTGCTATTACTACTAGCTAGGTAGTGGATTATGTACTTTTAAATAAAATTAGTACTGCTAGTGTAACTTAGTACTGCTGGTGAAGATTGAAGAAAACTTTCTAAGTATTTAATGCTGCTTGTACACAGTTAGTGCTGTTGGTACAAAAGTTACTACTGTGGTGGTGTTGAAATTAATGCAGCTTCTATTTTAAAAAAGTTACAACTGCTAAAAGATTACAACTGCTGAAAGGATAAAGACTGCTCAGAAGATAAAGATTGCTTATGTGATATGTATGAGATATTTTTGTAAAAGATACGTATAAGTTATTTGTTTAGAAGATCATGATAACTTAGAAAAATATTGTAATCCCATTAGGACTCCTTGGTGTATAAAAGGAGGTCCTAGGGTATAGATTCTATGTATCAAAAACAAGTCATTCATAGAATTGTCATAGCTTCAAGGTTTTGTAACCCTAATACTAGTTAGAGTATTCGTATTAATATATTGAAGCTTTTGTTTGTTAATCTGTGTGTTCATTAGTGTTACTGTTTCATTGAAGAATTCTTCTTATATTAAAGATTAGATTCCGCATAATCTTTAGTATTATCAAACACAAAGTTCTATCATAGTTGTGTAGATTTATATCTTGCATAACTAAACTTACCACAAGCTACACGTAATTAAAATCCATTCAAGTAGAAGTGGGATCAACACATCATAATAAATAAAGGAACATTAAATTATTACAAATTGGATCTATATTGCATCATAATAAATAACATGTTATAATATAAAAGTGCAAGTAAACATTGTATTGAGTCTCATTATTAATTGTTTTTATCACTAATTTAGGTAAATCAGGTTCATGGATAATAGTCATTAGAAGATCAATCCTTGACAAAAAAAATAGATAATCAGAAATATAGTAAATCCAGATAGTTAGGTAGAAAAACTTTGAAAGCTCAATTGGTTATAGTAGCCATTATGGGCGTTTAAAAACCAAATATACTTGATTAGAGAATGTCACAGTTCAATTTTGTATCACTTCACAACTAAAAATAGTGAGGTTCTTAAGTAGTTATTGTCCATAATACCCTATCTTAAGTCAAAGAAATCCGCAACTATATGCGAAACAAAACATGGATAGAAAATGAAAAACTACGCTATATTCAAGAGTGCCATGGATTATGATTAAATGGATTATTTTGACACAATGAGCTTTCAAAAAGTATATTAAACCTATCGCTAATTAACATAAAATAAACTTAAAACCTTCACAGTTGAGTGCACATTTAAAAATCTAAAAGAATATACAAATAACACCATAGTTTCCATTAGCTTTTTATATCAATATCCTAGTAGATAAAACATTATAGATTTAAAAATCGAGCTAAATCAAATAATCAACCAACTAAACTCACAAGTCATAACCCAAAAACATTGATAAAGAAAAGACATTCTAGTTATACTTGTGACTGAATATGTAGTATGCTTATCCAAAAGTATCCATGTACCAATACTTACACAATTATGTAACAGGAAATACATAGTTGTCAACTGTGGGATACTAACATGGTATTAATTTTTGTAATACATAGTAATTAACTATGGTAAAAGATACAACAGATATGTCTATACAGAAATACAACACTAATGATGTAAACAATGTCACAGCAAACGTATGAATAAACTGGAAAGAAGTTAAATCATTATCTCCATCCTAAACACAATAAAAATATTAATTACTTGAACAAAAATGCCATCAAAATTAATTCGAATCAACATAAAAGTAATACTATCAAATAAACCTATCAACTAATCAATCAAACAAACCAAAAATCAAAGAATCAATGAAACCACATCTAATAAAAATTGCTATAGGGTTTTTCTTTTCTAAAAAAACAGTGAGGTGTAATGATTGGTGAATAAATCGAATTAGGGGACATTATTTCAATATATTCAAACCTTCATTCATACCCCCCTTTCTTGGTTGGTTTTCTGACATTATGATGAATTCACATTATTTAATCAAAGAATGGTTAGGTTTATATGATGTAGGATATTTGATGACGAATAAATATTTGAATCAATCGATCGATTTGTGTTGTTTTTTTTGTGGTGGTGTTTGCGTATGTGTGGTGATGTGGGTTTATGTTAAATTTGACTGATGAGGGTACGGAAATCCATGGGAGCCGTTGATTATTTTTTATAGGACAGGTGTCATTCTTTTAAGATTTTTTAATATGAGTTCTCATAAAGCTTGTTTTATATAGTAGGTAGATAGGTAGTGATTTTGGCCGTCACGACCCAAGTGAACTCACATATAACGAAAGTAAAGATATTGTTTTTATGTTTTTGAGTTTAGTTATTTAGGGATGCGCCAATAATTTCTTTGATACCTGGGACTAATCTCCACCATCCATCTAAAAAGAAATCAATGGCTGAGATTAATAGCATTTTAATATTTCACCTATTTTTTATAATTTTAAATGTCTCATGAAGCGTTAATCGTTAGACAAAAAATTATACCGTCATGACCAGCATCTAATTATATTTCTATAAATGGGCACCTTGATATAGTTTCGACAAACTTTTTTTTCATTTTTTTCACCTTTTTTTGTTTTTTTCGTTGTTAAAACTTGCATGAAGAAATCACATGTGATTAAACACTAGTTTGAATATACGTATAAAATCACATGTGATTTAACACTAATATCATATGTGATTAAACACTTATATCGAATTACTTGTGATTTTATTAGAATTACATATCATATGTTATATTACACTATATGTGATTTAACACTAATATCGTATTACATGCGATTTCATTAGAATTACATATCATATGTAATATCACATTTGATTTTACACTAATATCATATGTGATTTAAACACTAATATCACATGTATCGAATTTATTAGAATAATTCAAATTAGTGTTTTAATCAACATGTGGTTTCACATGCAAGGTTTTTAACAACGAAGAAAAAAGACGGAAAAAACATAAAAAAACCAAAAAAAAGGTAAAAAAAGTGAAAAAACAAAAAATAAAAAGTTTGCCGAAAGTATATCAAATTGCATATCTATAAAAAATAATTGAATGTCCGTCGTGATGGTATGCTTTTTAGCTTAAACGGTTTAAAAAACATTAAAATTTGGAAAAAAGGATAGAAAATTGGTATGAGTTATAATTCCAAACATCTATTTGATCAAAATGGAGAATGAAGGATGAGGATTAGTCCCTTGAATTCAAATAAGTTAGGTATCCAATGACCTTAAATCTAGTTATAATTTCAACTTTTAAGAGTATATGTTTTCGATAACACCTTTTTACTCGTTTTCTTTACCTTCCTTTGACCATCATACACATTATGCATTATCTTACAATCGACAAACTTTACCAAATCATTACCACTAACCAAATCAATCAAAAAATTTATGATATATTAAAAGAGGAATGGATCTAGCTACTTTAAGCCATTAACACTATAGAGCTCTTCCTAAAAACTCTTCTATATTGCTGAAACAAAAATTTTTGTTTTTATCGAACTATGTTGTGTGAACATTTTATTATTTGTATCATCTTTAGAACTATAAAGTTCATGAAAATATATACATGTGTCACATTTTATAATTATTCCATGTTTGCCGAGAAGAAGTGTAAGAGATTTTTCAGCTGACAAGGAATTGGGCAGAAACACATATGATGTAAAGGTATTTGGGGTTGAATGGGAAAGAGGAAGAACAATATCTACACAAAAGCATGTGCAAATAGAGAAACTAACGGTTGAAAAGCCTAACTAAATTAACTAAATCAAATCTTGCATTTGGTCTTTGGTGAAAATGGGAAGATTGTAAGCCTAGGGGAGATTGTTAGCCTTGGTAGATTGTTAGAGTGTAGGAGATTGTTAGCTTCAGAAGCATTGATCATAGGATACGGAAAGAGTCTACAAAGAGTTAAACACAACTTAGAAGACCCAAATGGTCAAGGCTAATCAAGTTAGGTAATGAAGTATAAATAGGTTAATGAAGAGTTAAGAAGATGATAAGTTGATTAAAGAGAGGCTGGAACTTTGAGATTACAAGAGTCGCATGAAAAGCGACATTAGAAAACTCAGCACAGTATCCAAGAGAACAGTCCAAACCAGTTATAATCTATATAAGTTCCCCCTGAATCTAAGCCTCATAGGGGAGACTGTTAGAGACCTAAATCAAAGTGTAAATCATATCAAGGTCTATATATGTCATCGTCTCTGTAATCAGATTAAGCGTTGAATGTATGGAGTTTAGTGTTAGTTAATAGGTTACGAACCATGTGAAATTGGATTAAAAGGACACTAATACGCTCATGCTTAAAAACTACACGAAAATAAACACCTATCTATCATATAAAAGCTCTTGAACTGTCGATGTCCATTATTTCTAGTTCGTTAATTGTGAGTGTAGACATTTCATCCTAAGAAGAAAATGACGAAGTCCCATAAGGTTATTACTATATTCAACGCACAGAAAACCTAAACCCTGAGGTATGATGTATTTATAACCTTACACTTTGATGTTACGAGAGACTACACAAGGTGTCTCGCAACCAAAATGTTACATGCAAACATGTCCCTCAAACACTGTACAATTGTTTCGAGAATTGTCTACCAAAACAAAGGCATCTTATAAATATTACCTACCAACCTACTAACTATTAAATAAATACATAGAATACCCTAGTATATGATTTACAGTTTTTGTGCTCTAACAATAGTACGTGTCATGAGTAGACATTAGGCATACAATCTTAAATTTCTTTAGCCTTATACTGTTTTAGTAACGTTAGTAAATTAGGAGATTTAATATATCATGGCCTCAAAGTATTAGATGATTAAATTAATCGCCTAAAGCCTTATTGTGAATTAAGTGTACCGTTTTTTTCGATTTTAATGGACGGTCGCTGACATTTTTGGTTTTCTGATGAGTTGGATGGAAACGTGTATGCGTGAATCTGGCCAGGGTTTCTCCTCTCATAAGGTTAAGTAGTCAGGGTTTTACAGTGGGCATGTTGCTTTGAAAGCCGCCTCATACAAGTAACAAAACAAGAGAAATCATGCATTGAAAATCAACACGTGTTTTCGTGTTTGATATCCTTGGTTTCCTTGCACCCTGAACGGTAGAGCTACTCAAACAAGTCCAATGTTCACATGAAACAGTATCATTGATTACACCTGTTCTAAGGCGGAAAACACAGAAATGTAACAGACATGATCGTCATAACACATTGATATAAGAAATTAGGGAATTCACTAAATAAAAATCCAACACATATATGTCATGACACTCCCTACACAAGTGGAGACTTGTATCGTGGATAGTATACCACGACAAACATAGTTATATAATCATAAAATCCCACAACCTGGGATATGCATTCAACAATCAACTATTCAACAAAAGTCATAGGAAAAAGACAAATGCAAGATTATTCAATGACCTAAAGGGTTCCATATTAGGTCACCACTAGAAGATTTAGCAAGAAAGCATAATCCACCTTAGCATTAGTCAAGAGGTTCTATCTCCTTGAAAATAATAGCTCGAAAACATCAACATAAAGTTGATGAGCTCGTAGGTTTAAGTAACAACCCCATTTGCTATAAATCAGTACAATACTATGTAGGACAATATGAGTAAGATTATTGCATAAGTACAAGCACTTAATGACCCCAGCACCAATCCTAACATTTTAACCTCATGACTGCAATCACATATAACTTGACGGGAATATATTCTCCCTTGAACAAGAACCACATAGAGACTCAAGGGAGGGGGTGTCAACCCAAATAGTACTATCAATACATACTTTGGCTCCAAGTTGGAGTTAAAAAGTTGTGCATAAATAAAACCACAAATTGAATCCACACAATAAGGCACACATAGCAATCAAAACGCACATCTTGTCCAAATTATGAAAACAATGTAGCATAGTATAAAAGTATTCAAAAATAGAATTTGAGTATCATTTTCCCCCAAGGAAAACTTAATTAAAAAGGGGCTACAAAACTCATCTCAATCAAAGTCTTTGTATCAACCTATAATATACGCAGTTTTCAACGAAACAACGTGTCCCACCCGCTGACCTAATTTAAAATAAGACGCCTTAGGTCAGATACGATCTACCGTCTATATGCAAATTAGTTATAAAGATTAAATCACTCCATATATCACTTGTAGTTATTTTTTTTAAAGTTTTCAAATGTGAAAAACACTAAAGACAACAAGTATAACACTTATAACTAAGGCAGAAAATTCATGTGGGCTGATCCGAAATTACAATCGACTTTAAACAGTTAATCTCTCTTGTTTCTTAACGATGATTTCAAAATGAGTGCACCACTTAGTATCATGTTCTTGACATCCAAATTGAATGGCCACTCCTTCTAGATTTAAAGTAAAAGCATTCAAAAAAAGATGTTGCCAAAGACTCCAAGTCAAGACAGCTCTAGCTATAGGACAACTACTTTGTAAATAATCCATATTGAAAATGCTAAAAATACTTAATTTATAAAATTGTACAAAAACCTTCCTAAAACATTATAGTTCACTGTGGTGAAAATAAATTTGCCAAAAGGGTTCTTTAAAGTGATTAAACAAGCTCACATGTAGACCCATTTTCTGGATAGATTCAGGGTTTCTTACAACTAATGCTTAAACAACTTTTAACACTAACAAATCTTCATAAGTGATAAGAAATATGCTTAATAATAAATATACATAAAATAAGTTAAATGAAATTCTAACAAGAATTGGTGATGATTTGAAGGTAAAGAAGTGCACAAGAACAACTTAAATACACTAGAAAACCTTAATTTTGATTACCAAAACCCTAGTTCTTGTATAAACCCTTAAGAAATCTTGAAACTTTTGCCTTACGTGCTTGTTTTCATTGAAAAAATGAGAGGAAAAAGAGTGTGTTTGAGTGTTTGTAAGTGGTGAAAGAAAACTAGTCACAAGTGCCTCTCTTTTATAGTTACATTTTAGGTATGGTCCAAGGACCCTTATGTGTCACATGTTTATTTAACCTTATTGAATCCAAGAGTTATTGTAGGGTTTGTTTGCATACGTTTTGCGTCATGCATACTTAAAGGGACAAGGGTAGGGTGTTCCTTGCATCTTACAGAGAGGTGTGTGCTAGTAATAGGAAAGGAAAAGTGGTTTACGCAAGCGCAAGAAGGCATATGTTGGTATATACACTTATAGAGGCTGATTTCTAGAAGGAAAAGGGGGAAGGAAATATGATTTTGAAGTGTATAATACTAGTAGATATAATACCTCAAAGGCGGTGAGGGTATTGGGTATGTTGTGCATGCATGCATGCATGCAATATAGTGCAAGTTTAAGAGACTTACGTAAAATTTGTAAAACCGTATGCAAATGACTTATAAATCATGCTCATGAGAATACTAATGTACTTGTTAAACGTAGATGAAACTTAGTCTAGAGACAGGATACGTTCAATGATTGTTTCTCGTTATACGCAGGATAACCTAACGGTTATACGTAACATCAAATATTTACGTGTGTAAATTAAAACGTTCAAGTTAATAGTTAAATGTTAACTTGAAAATGTTAGTTGTCACATTAACTCCTAGAATTTTCTTGTTTCTATCTCTCAGAGATCACGCTATCGCACATAAGCTTAACTAGAAAGAAGTAACAGATAGGTTTAATGTCCATCAAGTTACCAACTAGTTGGTGACGGATGTCACATGTAATCCCCCATTAAAAGACAATTTCGTCCCGAATCAGTTGGTTCTATGATAGAATTTTTGCTTACCCAAACAGTTGCATAAATAATATATAATCATACAATAAGATGAAAGAAATATCCAACTTACATAAGTCCTTGCCCGTCCTCTAGAAGAAACCCATCAAAAACCTTAAGCAGAGTAACACTTTGAACCTAACTTACTATTTCGTAACTCATCAAACAAAAATTATCTTGAAATTTAAGTTATGAATTATTAACAGAAGCACATACTCGTTTTGAAGAATCAGCTCACCCTTGGGGTTACTCAAAAATCAATATCCACCAAAACCATCCAAAAGCATTTTAAGAAGAGGCAATTAAGAATGCAAGTAAGCTTTATGTACCAAATATGGCCTTCCAACCAATCACTAAAGATTGTTAGGATGTATCAAAAATAACCTCTAACTCACACTGTTGGGAATGTATCCATATGATCTTCCACAAGCCGACTACAACTGAGTTCAACTCCTTATACTGGAGCAAGACTAATGGGTTGCATCAAAATAACCTTCAACCACACTGTTAGGATGATTATCCCCGAAGGGCCTTTCAACAACATTGTTGGGATGAATCTAATCAATAGTTATACCAGTCATCCAATCACACATACTAACATTCGCAGTTATAAACACACACGTTGATCAAGGAAATCAGATAATTAGCACAACATAGAATTATTTGAAAATAGACTTTGAGTCTTTCTATATTTGGTGAGTTATTTCCAATAGATTTGTGGATAAGGTCGAGTTGTATCAACTGTCTTTCTCCTATTTCTGACCAACAAAGTGGTAAACGGTACGTATACCTATACAAGGCTTCATATGGGATGTCTTATGTGCTAGTTGTGTAGAGGTTGTTATAAGAAACTCAAATATGGTAAATGAGTGTCTCAACCTACGTTGACTTGAGTTACACATGCTCGAAGTATGTCTTCTAAGGTCTAATTTGTTCCGCGACCAACTTCTGTTCGTGAAGAAGGTGTCATTTATACACTTTTTTTTGGTGTCATTTAAACCTCAAAATCGTGTAAATTACCAATTTATCACTTAATCATTTCTTTTTCTTTTTTCATTTTAAAGGCATTTGGGAAAGCATCAGAGAAAAACACGTACTTGGCCTCAATTTGGGAAGAAACGGGACAAGGATACAACTCTACAATATTTTGATCAAGATATGGTTTACAGGTCGTGGAGACGGCGTTAGGATTTCCATCTGACGCCGTCAAGATTTCAAGGCGACGGCGTCACCAATTCTTGTGACGACATCAAAGTAGCTGAACAAATGAATAAAACCCAAAGAAGATTCACGGGCTAGATTGCGTTACGGATTTCCTTGCACGCGTCAGAGTTTGAAAGTCTAATAATAGATCACCCTTATTTTTTAATGTTAAAAGTAAAGGGAAAACGAGAGGCAATTCGAGTTCTAACTCATAGCAGAGGATTATTGGTCTTTTTAGGGTTTTTAAACCCTTGTGTACTCACTATAACTCCATGTTCAATTGAAGTGAAGTTCTTTATCCCTTTTAATCATTTAGTATGTTTATGTGTTGTTTAATTAATTATTCTTCGCTCTCAATTAACACGTTTGGGTTCAATTTTAAATTGAGTGTTTGCATATGAGATTGCATGAACTCGCTTAGTTAAATTATCTCTTTAATTATTCTTTCTTGTTGGGGGGAGTCGGTTTTGCGCGTTAGGCTTTAGAAAACTAGCTATTTGATCTTCATATCATAGCATAGACGTCTAGGGAAACGTGATTAGGTTAGTGGAAGCCCCGTAACAGTCTTCATACTACCTTTCTTAGGGTGGATTCCTTCTTAAGCATTTATTGCGCTTGAATTTACTATTGGACGTGAGCGGTGTCTGCAGGTAATCATCGTCTAGGTTGTCACGTAGATAGCGGACTTGACCAACCCGCTGCTAAATTAGCGAATACTTACACATTACACTAACGAGGGTGACGGGAAATAAAACTAGAGAGAACGACTAGGGAGTAGTGCATGATTAGGTGAACACATTTGTTTAACCATATGAGTTTTTCCATCAATTTATTTTTCTACATAATTAGAATAGAACTATTAGGAGTAGTTTAATCAACCCCTTTTAAAACACAAGATTTACTAGCTGTTCCTAAAAAATATAAAAAACAAGCAAAAATACTTAACATCCTCCAATCTCTAGACCTTAGTAACCATACAATTAGAGCCTACCCAAACTATTCCCCTAGAAAACAATAATAACCCCTCGAGTCTTGTCTATACTACACTATAACGGTTAGGTACACTACCTAAGAGGGTGTAAAACTACGGTAAGCATTTTTCAATTCAATTGTACACCTAAGGAGTTCTGGAGTGTTTACCAACATCATGACGTGAGGCGACTATCCCTATCTGAACTGATGTATATGAGCACTTCGTGACGTGAAAATGTTTCATAGAATATAGGTTAGAGAAAGTCTTTCCGTTGCTTAAATTTCTTGAATAGGATTGAAATGCGCAGATGTCATTAGTCAATCTATTACTGCTTCCATTAAGTCATGTTCTTTTTGCAGCTCGAGACTATTTGGTCATTAAGTCCGCAGACATTTGTTCTAATTCTATAAGATTATTGAGGGTGTTGTAACGATTTTAGATGGCTTAAAGGTATTTTGCTTGAAGCTTCAACAATGTCAACGCATGTCCCATTATATATGGTGAAATCCTTCAACATTCTTGACCACTGATAGTATTACCTTGTATTCTTATACATCTTATTACTGGGAAAATCGAAACCTAGATCTATGGACTGCCTTTATAATAACTTCCCTCAGGAGTTACTAGTTCTCACGATTCAAAGCTCTTCCCGACCAACGAGTACCGAACTCCATCCCTCCAAATTTCAAATCACATCCAATCATCAATCCTTCCCGTCCTTGAGCGAATCAACAAAAACTTATGCTGATTAACAACTGAGTCTAACTTAATCTTGTTATTTCTCATCAAACAATAATTATCGTTGAAGATTAAGGCATTAGATCTAAGATTGTATATAAAGCATCTAATGTTTTTGAAGGATTGGCTCAATTTTAGGGTTGGTTGAAAACCAATTCTTGCAACACCGATGGGGTTTCTGTGGAGTAATCAAAGGATGCTTTGAGCTTTTAAAAGTTAATTAAGATCTATAAGTTTTTTCCCCTGCTTCCTTGTTCACGTCCCTCAGAGCACCAGTATGCGAGATTTCAAACTTGTCTGCGCCCAAACATTCATAATGGTCGTACCCGAGACGGGTCACAATCTGTCCTTTCCACTCTGACATCTGCTGCAGACGATGCTTAACATAAGATTGGTACTTGAGTTTGTAATTGGGGTCACTTAGCAGTTTCACTCATCTCCTTTGTCTCATAGTGCAAAAATCACATCTCCTAGCTCCAAGTCATGCATCATGTAATTCTTCTCATGTTCCTTGAGTTGTCTTGATGAGTATGTGATAACCTTGTTCCTCTACATTAGTATGCAATCCCCATCCTTCATTGATTACACAATATACACAAAGATTTCCTATTTATCCATCGGCGAGATGCGTATATCGAATGCGTTGGATAGCTACCTTCAACGTTTGAGATGCTTATCTTCTTACATTGTTACTCGAGAAGAGGTTCTACTGCGTAGTTACTCCGTTACGCCGTTCAGGTAGGTTGAGCAGATTAATTGAGAGTTTGAATCGTTTGCTACAGCCGGGTAACTGTGAAATCAACGGGTTCTGTAGGTGGTATTCATTGCTTAAGAATCCACAAGTGTGGGAAGTCTTACCAGCAAGTACCACTATATTAGATAGGCCGAAAGTATGTTCACGACCTCTCGTATGTTTTGTTTCACAAATAAATAAGGTATGTCGTGCCGATAACAATAAAGTAACGAACATTAACTATTAGCAGTCTCTATAACTCTGTTCCACAATTTCATGAACGCATCGTCCACTGTTTGTTAGTAATAATGGCAAAACTAAGAAATCACAGGACGTAGTATTTATCCTACACACTTTGTCCTAAAGGATTTTCTCATGGCTAACCTCTAAGTCTGTCAATTCTGTCATCAGCAGGGTCAATTGTTTTGAACAGGAAAGAAATGTTCAAAACACCGCCTTAATTGGTCGAACTAGATCATCAACTCGGTAAATCTTCAACTTGTTTGATTATCTAGATAATCAATGCACATTCTTAATGAAACAGGGCTGAAAAAGTATTGGAGAGATGGTGAGAGTGTTGAAGTGTTTAATAGAGAAACACTTAGATAAATTTTAAAAACTTAAAAATAACGTAATGTCGCGAATAGCTTAACATACTTTTTAAATTTCAATATAATATAAATATTTACAGGCGCGTATATCCTGGGTTCCCGACTAACAGTTGCAAATCACTGACTAATCACAGAGCGACTATCCTATTTGAATAGCCCGGAGTCACCGCATGTGGAACCTTCGTGGCCCAATGTGGGGATTAATTTACTTCTCAGAGTTCAAACCCAGCAACCTCTCAAGCACTATCGTTTTCTAAAGAGGCCTAAGCCCTTACCGATAAGTCACCTCATTTTCTTTCTTCATTGTTTAATAAATCAATTACGCGGAACAACAACCACATTCAGATGAAATATATAATTTCAATATTTTTACTAAAATTGCCTTATCATAATCATAGTTAACAAGTTTTTCAACCATATTTAATGCATATTATATATGCTTATCATTTCAATTATTTATAAGACTTTGTCTAAAAAAAGGTAGAAAAAGAATATTGTAAAAAATAGATGAATATTTTAATTAATTATTGTCATGTTTGATTAGATATTTACATAAATCTATTTGACCTGCAATTTTTTTTTTTAATTATCATCTGTTACAATAATGTAATTTTTTAAACGGTTTCCTCTAACTTGTGTCCCAAGAGCACAAGTAAAAGAGAGCCCATCACAGACCTGTTGTCACAAACTGATGGCCAAACAACCATTAGTGTGTTCGCCAATTATCCTTTACATCAAGCCTAGCACCACCACTGAGACTCTCTATCCACTTAGAATGTGAGAACAACCAGGCAGAAAAAAGACCCTCCTATGACTTTGTACACCTATGGTACAAGTTAGAAAAATCCTTTTATGTTATATGAATAAATGTTAAATGAAATAGTTAATCAAAATATCTCAACTATTATCATTTGCGGAAAAAGCTTGTCTAGTTCGTAAAGCCGTTACCAATCATAAATCTAAAGGAGTTGATCCCATGGAGTTCTGTAAAAAGTTGATCAGAAATGGTAACAACTCTAGCTTTTGGCATGAGAATGGAATGGTGACCGAAACTTCAAGGTCTAGAATTTAATAGATTGCGAGCTTACTTAATTGGACTTCAAAGACATCAATGTTTATCGATTGCACAAAAGCTCTAAAATTCTGATTATACTTCCTCTAGAGCGGAAGATGTCCAATAGGGGGATCTGAAGAGTGTCAATGGCAAGAGTTCTCTCAATTGTTATCTTCGGTTGTCTTATCTTCTGCTAATGACCGCTGTTCTTGGTCTCTGAATGGGAATGACGTTTTTTCAGTGAAGTCAGCTAGGGAAGTGATAGACAAGCATGTACTCATTATCTCTTCTACCTCTACTAGATGGACCAAATTGATCCCTATGAAGCTTAATGTCTTTGCTTGACGTTTGTTTCTAGATAAACTCCCGACTAGAATCAACTTATCCAACAGAGGTATGTATATTCCTTGTGTATTGTGTTCGGTTTGTGGGAGCAAGGTGAAGTCTCGTAACCATTTATTCTTCGGTTCTTCTTTGGCTTTGGATCTTTTCTGACTAATTGGGAGGTGGTGAAAGATAAATCGCAGCTTATGCGTGAACCCTTTAGCTTGTGAAGTTTGGGGTCAGATGGTTGCGGCAAGACTAAATAGCTTACAAAGGTCAGCGTTGGACACTATCTTCTTCTCTTTGTGGTGACATATTTGGAATTTCAAAAATGCGGCACTTGTTTTCATCAAGAAATCCTAAGAAAAGTTTGATCTTTGACCATGTCATTTCTCAAACTTGGCTTTGGGTGAATAATAGATGTAGAAAGGCTACTGTTTTTTGGTTGACGTGGCTTAATAGACCTTCAAACAGCTATCCTCTTCTATGTACAATGTTTTATTTGTCTAAGCTTCTTGCTAGTTCTTTCATAAAATTTGCACCCTCAGTTGGTATTTTCAGTGTTATCAACTTACCTTATGTAATTGTGTTTTTACTTGGCTAGACTAAAAGGCACCTTATACACAGTTTAGCTCACGGCATAGGTAGAGAGGCTTGGTAGTGCACATCTCCGTCAAAGATTAGTTTGATACCAGTCTGACAAAATCGGGGGTCACATATATGTGGGCACGCCCCTTACGGGGTCAAGGGGGCACAGACGCCCTTGCCGGGTCATAGGTGAGCGAGCGGGGGTCGAGGGGAGAGGCCTCCCCTCGCATGGATTTGGGCAGCGCCCCAAAACCTAAAACGATTATTTAACTAATTTGCGGTGTCGGTTATTACCAGGTTTTTCCCGCCAAAATCCAACATTGCATCCTTTTACTACCAACCACATCAATAGTTTGGTGTATACCGAAAAAATAACGGAATTTCGTTATGAATATAACAAGACTTGCTCATTTGCAAACATCAAACATAAACAAGAACTCTAAGACGTTTCGCCTGATTTGATTTCTGCGTCGCCTAGAATTCATTGTTTCTAATTACACAGTCAATAAGCGGTGACAACATTATTATACATTGAATTTCTAAGGCACGAGAAATCACACACAGTAAACTTAGAGTACTTGTTTATGTTTATGTTTTGCAACACGAGCAATTCTTGTTATATTCCATAACAAAATTCCGTTTATTTTCGGTTATTACACCAACACATTGTCTGTTGGTTGGTAAAATGATGCAACTGTTGGGATTTTTAGACGGGAAAACTGGTATCCGATTAGACAAAAATCGTTTAGGTTTGAGGAGCGCTGCCCAAATCGCGAGGGAGGATGGCCTCACCCCGACCCCCGCTCGCTCACCTGACCGGCAAGGCGCGGTCACACACACCCTTGACCTATAAGAGGCGCTGAGCCAATGAACCCCAGCACCGTTGTTGACTCTTCCACGTAGCCAACAACTAAGCATTTTGACGTGAGTTGATGAGCGCACTCCACACCTCTCACCTGCCGTGAGCTAACACTGAATAGCATAAAGGCGCCCTTAGATCGCCAGTAAAATCACAATTATACCATAAAAATAAGTTTGATACCACTAAATTACATCACGGCACTCAATTTAGAATGGTGAAAAAACTAGCAAGAAACTTGACAAAAAACATTACATAGAAGAGATAGCGTTTGACGGGTCTATAAGCCACGTCAACAAAAAACAATAGCCTTTCTACATCTATTGTTCACCCAAAGCCAAGTAGTTTGATCGAGAATGACATGGTCATAAGCCTAAATCTCTATTTCTTAGGAATACTGATGAAACAAGGCCGCATTTTTGAAATTCCAAATATGTCACCACAAAGAGAAGAAGATAGTGTCCAACGCCGACCTTTGTAAGCTATTTAGTCGCAACCCATTGACCCAAACTTCCCAAGCTAAAGGGTCACGCAAAGCGCGAATATAATCTTTCACCACCTCCCAATTAGTCAGACACAGAATCCAAAGCCAACAAGAAGAACGAAGAATACAATGGTTACGAGACTTTCACCATTGTGCTCCACACAAACGAACACCAATACACAAGGAATATACCACATACCCTTCTGTTGAGAGATATGTTGGATTCTAGTCGGGATTTTGTAATCTAGAAACAAACGGTCAAGACATAGACTTAAGCTCATAGGGGGAATCAATTTGAGGTCCATCTAGTATGAGGTAGAGTCGAGATAATGACAGTAACATGCTTGTCTATCACTTCCCTAGCTGACTTCACTGAAAAAACGTCATTCCCATTCAGAGACCAAGAACAGCGGTCATTAGCAGAAGATAAGACAACCGAAGATAACAATTGAGTGAACTTCTGCCATTGACACTCTTCAGATCCCCCTCTTGGACATCTTCGGAAAAATCAGAAGTATAATCAGAATATTACGAGCTTTGTGTGCAATTGAAACATTGTCTTTAGAAGCTCAAGTTATTAAATTCTATACAATCTGACCTTGAAGCATTCGTCCAAGTCCATTCTCATGCACAAAGCTAGAGTGTTCACCCATTTCCAATCACCTATTTCACAGAACATCCATTATTGATCGACCCTTAGAATTTATGATTGTGCGAAAATGCTCTTTACGAACTAGACAAGCTTTTCCGCAAATGAAAATAGTTGACTGACATATTTTTGATAAACTCAATTCGTTTCATTATCCATTCTTTCCATATAACATACATAACACGAATTTCTAAACTGTGTACCATAGTACTCTCGAGTCATAGAGAGGGTCCTTACTGCCTGCGTGATCACATTCTAAGTGGACAGGCATTGGTTATGAGCTATTGATGCTAAGGATAATGGCGACCACTCAATGGCTATTGGCCATTCAGTTGGTGACACACAGACTGTGAGGGCTCTCTTTAACTTGTGCTCTTGGGACACAAGTTAGAGAAACCTTAAAAAAATTAATTATCGTAACATATGATAATTTAAAAAAAAATGCATCAAAACGTTTATAAATATCTAATCAAACATGACAATAATTAATTAAAATATTCATCTATTTTTTACAATATTCTTTTTCTACCTATTTTTTCAAGACCAAGTCTTACATAAATAATTGAAAATGGATAGGCATATATAGATATGCATTAAATAAGGTTGAAAAACTTGTTAACTATGATTATGATAAGGCAATTTTAGTAAAAATATTGAAATTATATATTCTATCTGACAATGTGGTATGTTGGTAAGTGATTTATTAAACAATGAGAAACAATGAGGTGACTTAACGGTAAGGGCTTAGCCTCTTAAAACGAAAGTGCTTAGAGGTTTTGGGTTTGAACTCTGAGAAGAAAATTAATCCCCCATTGGCCACGAAGGTTCACATGCGATGACTCCGGGCTATTCAAAAGGATAGTCGCTCTGTGATTAGTCTAGCTTGGCAATGTCCACGTCGGATCACCCAGTATTCACAAAATATATATAATATTATATTGCGCAAATCTTTAAAAAAGGTGCTGTATTAAAGTATTGCACATTACTTATTTTTTAAGTTACTTTAAAATTATATCTAAGAGATTTCTCTATTCCAACACTTCCACAACATCTCACCATACTTCTCCAATACTTTTTCAAGCCCTTTTTCTTAAGAAGTGCATTGACATTATTAGAAATCACAAACAAGCTCTGAAGATTTACCGAGTTGATGCAACTAGTCGACCAAGTTTTACCTACGCGGTGTGACAACATTCGTTCTAGATTCAATCACAATACTAACATCACTTGATAACAGCAATTGAAAACTCTCTTAGAGTTCGCCATGAGGAAAATCCTAGGACAACGTATAGGACCAAAAATACACCCGCCTTGATGTCTTAGTTTTGAGCCATATCATTACTTAACAAACGTGACGAATGCGTTCAGAAATTGAGGAACATAGTATAGAGACGCGTCTAACTAGTTAAGATTCGTTACTTTAGTTCTCGACGACATAACACCTATCTCTACCTTGAGTGAGAAACACAACGACTCGTGAACAACTTTCGAGCCTATCAAACGAGATCGAACGCACTTCTCTGGTTAAGACTATCCACACACTGTGGATCTTTAAGCCATGAATAACCCCTACAGAACCCCGATTGATTTTCCAGTTTAACCGCTGTAAACAACCAATTCAAACTCCTCAATATCTTCTCTCAACCACTACGGTACCGCTAAACTACGGCTTACAGACAACCTCACTATTTCTCGAGTAACCTCCTAAGAAGAAGCATCTCAAACGTTGAAGCGTAGGCTATCCAACGCACTGATCTACGTATCGCCCGATGCCGAAAAATAGAAATTTGTGCATATAACACAGTGACTACGCTCAAATGCGAAAGGATTGGATTGCATACTAATGTAGAGGAACAAGGTTATCACATACTCATCAAGACAACTCAAGGATTATGAGAAGAATTACACGATGTCATGACTCTCGGAGCATAGAGATGTGGATTTTTTGTACTATGAGACAAAGGAGATGAGTGAAACTGCTAAGTGACCCTAATTACAAACTCAAGTACCATCTAGGTAAAGCAAACGTGGCAGCAGATGCTCAGAGTGGGAAGGAAAGATTGAGACCCTCACGGGTACGACCATTTATGATGTTGGCCAAGACAAGTTTGAAATCTCGCATATTGGATGCTCGAGGTGAAGCAATGAAGCAAGGGAAAAACTTTTAGATCTTAATACACTTTTAAAGCTCAAAGCATCCTTTGATTACTCCACAGAAACCCCATCGGTGTTGCAAGAATTGGTTTTCAACCAACCCTAAAATTGAGCCAATCCTTCAAAAACATTAAGCTTTATAACAATTCTTAGCTTAATGCCTTAATCTCAAGATAATTATTGTTTGATGAGTTACGAGATTAAGTTAGACTCATGTTGTTAATCAGCATAAGGTTTTTAGTCTGAATGCGAATATCGCTCAAGGAACTGGAGAAGGAATTAGAATGAAGTGACTTGAGAGAAATTGTAGAGGGATGGAGTTCGGTACTTGACGAAGAGCTTGAATCGTAAGAAACTAGTAACCTGAGGGAATTTATATAAAGGCATTCCTAGTATCTCTGGTTTCGAGTTTCCCAGTAATAAGATGTATACACAAATACAAGTCCAGTGGTCAAGAATGTAGAAGGATTCACATATATATAACAGGACATGCTTGACTTGCTTGAAACTCAAGGCAAAATAGCCATTATTAGCCATCTAAACGTTACAACAACCAAACTCCTTATAAGGAATGCAGAACAAATGTCTGCGGATTAATGACCACTATAGCTAGGTTCTGCAAATCAAAACATGACTTAATGGAACAGTTAATAGTTGACTTAGCTCGAGACATCTGCGCATTTCAATCTAGTTCAAAAAATTAAGCAACGTAAAATACTTTCTCTAACCTATATTCTATGAAACATTTTCACATCACGAAGTGCTCATATACATCAGTTCAGATAGGGATAGTCGTCTCACGTCATGATGTTGGTAAACACTCCAGAACTACTTAGGTGTACAATTGAATTGAACAATGCTTACCGTAGTTTTACAACCCTCTTAGGTAGTGTACCTAACCGTTATAGTGTAGTATAGACAAGACTCGAGGGGTTATTATTGTTTTCTAGGGGAATAGTTTGGGTAGGCTCTAATTGTATGGTTACTAAGGTCTAGAGATTGGAGGATGATTATTTTTGTGTTTTTATTTTTTAGAAGCAAGTAAATCCGGGTTTTTTAAAGGGTTGATTAACTACTCCTAATTCTATTCTAATTATGTAGAAAAATAAATTGATGGAAAAAGTCATATGGTTAAACAAATGTGTTCACCTAATCATGCACTACTCCCTAGTCGTTCTCTCTAGTTTTATTTCCCGTCACCCTCGTTAGTGTAATGTGTAAAGTATTACCGCTAATTTAGCTCAGCGGTTTGGTCAAGTATCCGCTACTGCCGTGACAACCTAGACGATGATTACCTGCAGACACCGCTCACGTCCAATAGTAAATTCACGCGCAATAAATGCTTAAGAAGGAATCCACCCTAAGAAAGGTAGTATGAAGACTGTTGCGGGGCTTCCACTAACTAATCACGTTTCCTTAGACGTCTATGCTATGATATGAAGATCAAATAGCTAGTTTTCTAAAGCCTAACGCGCACACCACTAACAAGAAGCAATAATAAAAGAGATAATTAACTAAGTTTCATGCAATCATAAGCAAACACAATTTAAATTTAGCCAAACATGTTAATTGAGAGCGAAGAATAATTAATTAAACAACACAAAGACATACTAAATGATTAAAAAGGATAAAGAACTTCAACTTCACTCCATGAACATGGAGTTTAGTGAGTATACAAAGGGTTAAAAACCCAAAAAAACGACCAAAACCTCGGCTGAAGAGTATAAGCCAATGCCTCTCGTTTTTCCTTTCTTTTAAACATAAAAAATAAGGGTTCTATATATAGACTTTCAACTCTGATGGCGTCGCAAGAAATCCTAACGCCATCAACCCGTCGAATCTTCTTAGGGTTTCTTCATGTCAGCTACTTTGATGTTGTCACAAGAATTGGTGACGCCGTCGCCTTGAAATCTTGACGGCGTCAGATGGAAATCCTAACGCCGTCTCCACGACCTGTAAACCATATCTGGATCAAAATATTGTAGAGTTGTATCCTTGTCCCGTTTCTTCCCAAATTGAGGCCAAGTACGTGTTTTTCTCCAAATGCTTCCCAAATGCTAAAATGACAAAAAGAAATGATTAAGTGCATAATTTGGTCATATTTACATGATTTTGGAGGTTAAATGACACCAAAAAGTGTATAAAATGACATCTCATCACGAACAGAGTGAGCGAACAAATTAGACCTTAGAAGACATACTTCGAGCATGTGTAACTCAAGTCAACGTAGGTTGAGACACTCATTTTACCAATTGAGTTACTCTTCACACAACCTCTACACAACTAGACACATAAGACACTCCCATATGAATAGCACTTGTAATAAGGGTATAACGTACCGTTTACCACTTTGTTGGTCAGAAATAGGAGAAAGACAGTTGATACAACTCGACCTTATCCACAAATCTATTAGAAATAACTCACCAAATATAGAAAGACTCAAAGTCTATTTTCAAATAATTCTATGTTGTGCTAATTATCTGATTTCCTTAGACACAACGTGTGTGTTTATAATTGCGAATGTTTCGTATGTGTGATTGCGACACTGGTATAACTATTGATTAGATTCATCCCAACAATGTTGTTGAAAGTAGCCTCTCCGGGATATCTATCCTAACGAAGTGGATTGAAGGTCAATTTTGATGCAAACCCATATTCCTTAGCTCAGATAAGGAGTCGTTGAACTCCAGATGGTAGTCGACTTGTGGACTCTGATCCATCTGGATACATCCCAACAGTGTGGTTGGAGGTCATTTGATACATCCTAACAGTCTTAGTCAACTTGTTGGAAGGGCATTTTTGATACATAAAGCTTACTTGCATATCTTAATGCACTCTTAAATGCTTTTTGTGTGGTTTTGATTGATATTGAATTTTGAGTAAACCCAAAGTCGAGTCAATTCTTCAAAAACGTTGAGCTTTGTAACAATTCATAACTTAATTTCAAGACAGTTCTTGTTTGATGAGTTACGAAATTAGGGGTTGGGGGGTCAAAGTTTGTTAGCACTCAGCTTAAGGTAATTTGATGGGATTCCTCGAGACGGGCAAGGCTTAGAGTAAGTTAGATATTTCTTTACTCGTCTATGTGCTATTATACCTATTATTACATGGTGCACACTTGTTCTTGGGTACGCAAAATTCCTAAACAATTAGAACCATCTGATTTCGGGACGAAATTCTTTTACACTGGGGATACTGTGACAATCCGTCCACCAAAACTAGTTTGGCAACTTTTCTGACCATTAACCCAACGTTAATCATCTAGTTAAGCTTATGTGCATGCGTGACTCTGGAGCTAGAAAAACACAGAAATATTCAAGGATGTAATGTTACAACTGACATTTCAAGTTAACATTTAATCTATTAACTTAACGTAGAGTTATTAATATACTCACACGTAAATATTTGATGTTACGTATAACCGTTAGGTTATCCTGCGTATAACGAGAAAAATCATTGAACGTATCCTGTCTCTAGACTAAGTTTCTCTACGTTTAACAAGTACATTAGTATTCTCATGAGCATGATTTATAAGTCATTTGCAATACGTTTTACAAATTTTACTAACGCTCTCTTAAACTTGCACTATATTGTTTGCATACATGCAATGCATTCACCAACAAACCCCAATACCCTCACCGCCTTTGAGGTATATATATCTACTATATTATACACTTCAAAATCATTTTCCTCCCCCTTTTTTCCCTTCTATAAATCACCTCTAAAGTGTATAACCACTCTTATGCCTTCTTGCGTGGTAACTCAACTTTTTCCTTTCCTTATACTAGCATAAACCTCTAGTAAGCATGCAAGACACCCCTCCCCCTTTTCCCTTTCATTATGCATGACCCAAAACCATGCAACAACCCTACAAACTCTTGGATTCAATAAGTTTAACATAAACATGTGACACATAAAGCTTCCTTGACCATACCTAAAATGTAACTATAAAAGAGAGGCACTTGTGACTAGTTTTCTTTCACCACTTACAAACACTCAAACACACTCATTTTCCTCTCACTTTTTCAAATGAAAACAAGCACGTAAGGCAAAAGTTTCAAGATTTCTTAAGGGTTTATACAAGAACTAGGGTTTTGGTAATCAAAATTAAGGTTTTCTAGTGTATTTAAGTTGTTCTTGTGCACTTCTTTACCTTCAAATCATCACCAATTCTTGTTAGAATTTCATTTAACTTATTTTATATATATTTAACTTATTAAGCATCATTTCATATCACCTTTGTAGATTTGTAGTGTTAAAAGTTGTTTAAGCATTAGTTGTAAGAAACCCTGAATCTATCCAGAAAATGGGTCTACATGTTAGCTTGTTTAATCACTTTAAAGAACCCTTTTGGCAAATTTATTTTCACCACAGTGAACTATAATGTTTTAGGAAGGTTTTTGTACAATTTTATAAATTATGTAATTTTTTAGCATTTTCAAATGATTTTTACAAAAGTAGTTGTCCAATAGCTAGAGCTGCTGACTTTGAGTCTTGCAACATCTTTTTGAATGCTTTATACTTTAAATCTAGAAGAGTGGCCATTCAATTTGGATAGTCAAGACATATACCTAAGTGTGAGCACTCATTTTGAATCCATACGTTAAGAAACAAGTGAGATATAACTGTTTAAAGTCGGGTAATTTTCTGGACAGCCCACAAGAATTTCTGCCTTAGTATAAAAGTGTATACTTGTTGTCTTTAAGTGTTTTTCACATTTGAAAACTTTAAAAAACTACACTACAAGTTTATATGGGTGATAAATCTCTATAACTAATTTGCATATAGAACGTATCGTATTGTACCTAAGGCGTCTTATTTAATTAGGTCGCATAGTCAGAACTTTGTTTTTCGTTGAACTTGCGTAATATTTCCGTTGATACTACTTTGATTGAGATGAATTTTGTAGCCCCTTTTTAATTAAATTTTCCTTGGGGGGAAATGATACTCAAAATCTATTTTTGTATACTTTTATACTATGCACATGTTGTTTTCATAATTGGACAAGATGTGCGTTTTGATTGATCTAGATGTACACACTATATGTGGATTCAATTTGAGTTATTTATTTATGCACAACAGTTTATCTCCAGCTTGGAGCCAAAGTACATGTCTATTGATAGGTACTAATTTGATGGTTAACACCCACTCCTTGACAGTCGCAATGTTGTCTTCTTTGTTACATGAGGAGAATATATTCCCCGTCAGTTTATATGTGATTGCAGTCATGAGTTCAATTGTTAGGATTGTGCGGTTCATTAAAGTGCTTCGCTATTATGCATATCTTACACACTATTTGTCACCTACATGTAATTACATTTATAGCAAATGGGGTTGTTACTTAAACCTACGAGCTCACCAACTTTATGTTGATGTTTTCGAGTATTCATTTTCAGGAGATAACAATGACAATGCTTAAGGTGGATACTGCTTCCTGCTAATCCTAGTGTGACCTAATATGGAAACCCTTTTAGGTCATTCTGAATAATCTTGCATTTGTCTTTTCCTTATGACTTTTGTGAATGGGTAATTGTTGAATGCCGATCCCAGGTTGGATTTTTATGATTATATTAACTATTTCATCGTGGTATTGACTATCCACATACAAGTCTCCACAGAGTGAGGTAGCGGGAGTTCCATGACATAATATGGGTTTGGATTTTTAATAGTGAATTCCCTAAATTTCCTTATATCTAATGTGTTATGACGATCATGTCTTAGTTACATTCAGATGTTTTCCACCGTAGACAATGGTGAACAAATTTACTGAGTTTCATAACCATTGGACTCTGTTGAAGTAGCTCTAACCGGCTCTATCAGGTGCAAGGAAAACCAAAGGATAATCAAACACAAAACACGTGTTGATTTTTCAATGCAGTGATTTCTCTTTTTGTTACTTGCTATGAGGCGGCTTTCAAAGCAACATGCCCACTGTAAAACCCTGACTTACTAACCTTTATGAGAGGTAGAAACCCTGACTCAAATTACGCACACACGTTTCCATCCAACTCATCAGAAAACCAAAATGTCAGCCGACCAGTCCATAAATCGAACGTACACTAATTCTACAATAAGGCTTTAGGCGATTAATTTAATCATCTAATACTTTGAGGCCATGATATATTAAATCTCTAAACATTACTTACGTTACTAAACAGATAAATCTATCAAAAGAAATTTAAGATTGTATGCCTAATGTCTACTCATGACACGTACTACTGTTAGAGCACAAAAACTATAAATCATATACTAGGGTCTTCTATGTATTTATTTAATAGTTAGTAGGTTGGTTTGTAATATTTATAAGATGCTTTGTTTGGTAGAACATTCTCGCAACAATTGTACAGTTGTTTGAGGAACATGGTTTGCATGTAACGTTTGGTTGCGAGACATCTTGTGTAGTCTCGTAACATCAAAGTGTAAGGATATAAATACAACATACCTCAAGGTTTTAAGTGTGCGTGAATATCATAACCTTATTGGGACCTTCTCATTTCTCTCTAAGGATGGGGGGAAATGTCTACACTCACAATTAACGAATTAGGAAGTAATGGGACATCAACTGGTATCAAGAGCCTTTATATGATAGATTAGGTGTTTATTTGTGTTAGATTTTAAGCGTTATCATTAGTAGTCTTTTAATCCAATTTCACATGGTTCGTAACCTATTAACTAATAAAAACCTACATTCAAACCTTAATCTATTACAACGATTACATATATAAGACCCTAGATAATGATTTACTCATTTTTTGTTCTAACAGTCCCCCCATAAGTAGATCATGGGACGTATATAGATTAACTATTGGATGGTATTCTCTTGGATACTTGCGAGTCTAATGTCGCTTTTCATGCACTCTTGTAATCTCAAAGTTCCAGCCTCTCTTTAATCAACTCATCATCTTCTTAACTCTTCATTAACCTATTTATACTTCATTACCTAACGATGATAGCCATGACCATTTGGGGTCATCTAGAGTTGTGTTTAACTCATGTACAGCCTCTTTCCGTACCTATGATCAATTGCTTTTGAAGCTAACAATCTCCCTACACTCTAACAAATCTACCAAGCCTAACATCTCCCCAGGCTTACATCTTCCCATTTCACCCAAGACAAATGACAATCTATTTAGATAACTTCGTTAGGCTTTTCAACCATGTTGTTAATGTTATTTAGGTTTCTCTATTTGCACATGCTTTTGTATAGATATTGTTCTTACCTCCTTTCCCATTCAACCTCAATACCTTTACATCAAATGTGTTATCCTGCCCAATTCCTCGTCAGATCTGAAGAAAAAAAATCTCTTACACTTCTCTCGGCAACATGTGAATAATCTAAAAAATTTGACACATGTATATAAATTTCATGAACTTTACAAGTTCTAAAGAATGATACTAAAAATAAAATGTTCGCAAAATCACATAAGTTCGATAAACAAACTTTTTTGTGTTTAGCAATAATAGAAGATTAGGACTAGAGCTATAGTGTTAATGGCTTAAAGTAAGCCTAGATCCATCCCCTATAATCTAACTATCATAAAAATTTTGATTGATTTGTTAGTGGTAATGATTTTGTAAACAGTTGTCGATGTAAATAATCATAATCTCTAATGAGTTGTATGATTGGTCAAAGGAGTAAAGAAAACGAGTGAAAAGGTGTTATCGAAAACATATCCTCTTACTTCTAAGTTTAAATTAAAACATAGATTTCAGGTCATTTATACTCTAACTTTATTTGAATATCAGGGATAAATCCTCCTCTCCTTCATTTTCCATTTTGAATCAATAGATGGGATCACTAAACTCATACCAATTTCATCCTTTATATCCCAAATTTTATATTTTTAAACCGTTCTAACTAAAGCATACCATCACGACGGACATTCAATTATTTTTTATAGATATGCAATTTGATATACTTTCGGCAAACTTTTTATTTTTAGTTTTTTTCACTTTTTTCACCTTTTTTTGGTTTTTTTATGTTTTTCGTCTTTTTTCTTCGTTAAAACTTGCATGAGAAATCACATGTAATTAAACACTAATTTGAATATTCTAATCAAATCACATGTAATATTAGCGTTAAATCACATATGATATTAGTGTTAAATCAAATGTGATATTACATATGATATGTAATTATAATGAAATCGCATGTAATACGATATTAGTGTTAAATCACATATAGTGTTATATAACATATGACTATCTCATGTAATTCTAAATAAAATCACAAGTAATTCGATATAAGACACTTTACAATCCACATATGATATTAGTGTTAAATCACATGTGATTTTATACGTATATTCAAACTAGTGTTTAATCACACGTGATTTCTTCATGCAAGTTTAACAACGAAAAAAACAAAAAAAGGTGAAAAAAATGAAAAATAAGTTTGTCGCAAACTAATCAAGGTGCCCATGTTATACGAAATATAATTACTATCTGCTGGTCATAACGGTATAATTTTTTGTCCGTACGATTTAACAGCTTCAATCAGAGACATTTAAAATATAAAAAACATCAATAGGTGAAAAATTATAAAGCTATTACATCTCAGCCATTATTTATTTTGATGGATTGTGAGCTTAGTCTCACGGTATCAAAGAAATTATTGGTATCCTAAATAATTAAACTCAAAAACATAAAAACAATATCTTTAATTTCGTTATATGTGACTTCACTTGGGTCTTGACGGCCAAAATCACTACCTATTTACCTACTATATAAAACAAGCTTTATGAGAACTCATCTTTAAAAAATCTTAAAAGAATGACACCTTCCTATAAAAATAACAACGGCTCCCATGGATTTCCGTCCCACATCATTCAATTAAACATAAAAAACCCATCCACCACACCATAACGCAAACAACAACACAAAAAAACACACCCACAAATCGATCGATTGATTCAAATAATTATTCCGACATCAAATATCCCACATCAATAAAACCTAACCTTCATGGATTAAATAAGTGATCCATCATCAATGATTCAGAAAACCACAAGAAAGGGAAGAATGAAGGTTTGAAAATATTAGAAAAAACCCCTAATTCGATTTATCACCGATCATCACACCATACATTGTTTTAGGAAAAAAAAACCCTAACAATTTTTTTATTTAATGTGGTTTCATTGATCTTTGATTTTTGGTTTGTTTAATTTGATTAGTTTGACGGGTTATTTTGATAGTATCACTTTATGTACGAGATTCGAATTAATTTGATGCATTGTTGTAAGTAATTGATTTTTTATTATGTTAAGGATGAGATAATGATTTAACTTCTTCTTCCAGTGTTAATCATCACGTTTCCTGTTAACATCGTTACATATTTGTTGTATTTCCTGTTACATATCTGTTGTATTATACCATAGTTAACAACTATGTATTACAAAAATTAATACCATGTTATAGTATCTCACAGTTGACAACTATGTATACCCTGTTACATAATTGTGTAAGTATTGGTACCTGGATACTTTTGGATAAGCATATTACATATTCAGTCACAAGTATAACTAGAATGTCTTTTCTTTATCAATGTTTTTGGTTAATGACTTGTAGATTTAGTTTGGTTGATTCTTTGATTTACACATTTTTAAATCTATAATGTATATTACTCTACTCTGATCATTGAATATAAAAAGCTAATGGAACTATGGTGTTACATTTGTATATTCTTTAGATTATTTAAATGTGCACTCAAGCTGAACAGTTTTAAAGTAACATTTGTAAGTTAAGTTAGCACAAGGTTAATATACTTTTTGAAAGCTCATTGTCTGTCAAAAATAATCCTATTTAACTCAGAATCCAAGGCCCTCTTGCATATAGCTTAGTTTACTCAATTTTCTATCCATAGGTTCCGTTTCAAATATACTTTGGGATTTCTTTGACTTAAGATAGGGTATTATGGACAATAACTACTTAAGAACCTCACTATTTTTAGTTGTGAAGTGATACAAAATTGAACTGTGACATTCTCTAATCAAGTATATTTGGTTTTTAAACGCCCATATGCTCCTCTAACATTGAGACTTTCAAAAGTTTTTCTACCTAACTATCTGGATTTACTATATTTCTGATTATCTATTTTTTTTTGTCAAGGATTGATCTTCTAATGACTATTATCCATGAACCTGATTTACCTAAATTAGTGATAAAAACAATTAATAATGAGACTCAATACAATGTTTACTTGCACTTTATATAATAACATTTAATTTCACAATTATGATGCAATATAGATCCAATTTGTAATAATTTTAATGTTCCTTTATTTATTATGATGTGTTGATCCCACTTGAATGGATCTTTAATTACTTAGCTTGTGTAAGGTTTAGTTATGCAAGATAAATCCTACACAACTATGATAGAAACTTTGTTTGATAATACTAAAGATAATTCGTGAATCTAATCTTTAAGATAAGAAGAATTCTCAATGAAAACAGTTACACTAATGAACACACAGATTAACAAACAAAAGCTTCAATATATTAATACGAATACTCTAACTAGTATTAGGGTTACAAAACCTTGAAGCTATGACAATTCTATGAATGACTTGTTTTTTATACATAGAATCTATACCCTAGGACCTCCTTTTATACACCAAGGAGTCCTAATGGGATTACAATATTTTTCTAAGTTATCATGATCTTCTAAACAAATAACTTATACGTATCTTTTACAAAAATATCTTATACATATCACATAAGCAATCTTTATCTTTTGAGCATCTTTTCCTTTCCAGCAGTTAGTAAATCTTTTAGCAGTTGTAACTTTTATACTAGCAGCATTAACTTTCAACACCAACAGTAGTAACTTTTGTACCAACAGCACTAACTGTGTACAAGCAGCATTAACTACTTAGAAAGTTTTCTTCAATCTTCACCAGCAGTACCAAGTTACACTAGCAGTACTAATTTTACTTTAGAAGTACTAACATTACTAGCAGTAGTAACTAGCAGTAGTAATATACATTAGCAGTAGTAACTTACACTAGCAGTACTAACTACATAGCATAGTTTTCATTAAGATTACTAACAACACTAATTTATGCTTAGCAGCAGTAACACAAACTGTAACAGCAGTAAGTTCAATAAGGCTTTTAATCCTAACAATCCTCCCCTAAACTTGATATTTATCTTCAAAATCATCAAGTTTCTTCATTAAAAGCTTCATAAATAACTAGAAGGATGCTTCCAAATACTTCATTGAAAGAAACATTACCTTCTTAAGCCTGTTTCTTGACCATCTAAGAAGCTTAATGCCATTTCAAACTCGATCATCAACACCTGGAGCTTCACATCATTGAACATCTGATGTAGTGTGTGCTTTGTAAGTGGATACATCTTCTTAACCAACAGATAATAAAGTATGTTCTGCATTGTCACACAATGAACTCCACAAGAATCATAAAGCTTCCAGTTCAGCACTTTAACTAATCCTTGTTGATTCTTCCATACATTATCTTCAAGATGATGTTCAAACATGGTCTTCAAATTAAGATGTATGAAAGTATCCATGTAATTCACTGGCTCTGTCTTTTTAAATCTTGCTTTGATTATACTCCAAAGAACTTCCAAATCTTATTTGTCAAATTTTTTAAGCACTTCTACAAAGTTAATACAACCTGAGAATTACCATCTGCCCTGATAATTAGAGAAATAGCTTGATTCCTTCCCTTCTTTGTGGATCTTATAGTCAACAATAGTTGGAGATTTGGTAGATAAAGGTGTAGCTTCAATAGTTACATCATCTCCATCATCTAAAATTGACTTTCCATACTACTTAATCTCTTCAGTTTCCTTATCATCCATCCCACCTTATTGCTTCTTAGAGCTTTCTTGTTCCAGAGCTTCTCCTGCTCTCTTTGAGCTGCTTTCTTATGCTATTTTTGCTTTAGCTTTCTTGGAACTCTCTTTTACCAATTATGTATCCATATCTACAAATGTGTTTACCCTTTTCATAGCTTTGTCAAATAAGTCTTGAATATTTGCAAAGGACTTATTCTTTAAGTCTTTGGGCTTCCATCCTGCCATATTCTTCAGGTAAGTACACATGATACTCTTCGTTAGCTTTTTTGGGGTTTAATTTCCTCTCCTCTTCTGCTCTCTTAGCTGCAAAGTGTTTCTTTCTTGCTTCTAAGAGTTGTACAAACTAACTTGATTCCTCTCACATACTGTCAACCTTCTTTGCTCCTCTCACTTCAGTCATTGAGCCATTTCAATCATTCTCATCTTATCCTATGTCCATATTCATTTTTCAATCAAAGCATACATTGGCTTCATCTTTTCCCTTTGCAAGCTGACTTCCTCATCAAATTCCTTGGTAATCTTATAAGCTTCTTGTTTCATCAAAGCTAATTTGATCTTTCTTTTTCATCTTTAAAGGTTCTTCAACCATTATACCTTTACCCTTGTCCTTTGAAGGAATTGTTGTTGTTGTTGTTGTTGTTATTATTGATTTACTTGGCTCTTTTATAACAACCCCTTTTGTCTTGGGTCTTGCACTCTTCAAAGTGTTTGAGCCAAAGTTAGTTCATCATTAGTTATTGTAATGCAAGACAGTTGGACTGGCATTACAAAATTCACCATTAGCAGTAGTTACTACATCACCGCAATAGTAAACGATCAGCATTATAATTCCTTTTCATCCATATCCTGTCTACACCACTTCTTCATCATTAAGAACACATGTATCAAACATTAGATCATCCAATTATTCATCCTGTTTGGATGCCATCCTCCTGATGCACTCTAACTAGCTTCATCAGAGGATTTAACCCTTCTTGATAAACCAACCTTGTATAGTCTTTTAAGCTTGAGTAGTCCTTGACTTATTTCTTCTTTTCTAACTTCATGTCCATTCTTTTTCACAACTAGCTATCTCACTTCCTGAGTGGTCTTTGTGTTTATCCAAGGTCAATAACTCTCTGTTGTCAGATTAGTACATAATTCCATACAATTCCTCAAGTTTCATACTAACCCTGGGCCACTGAGAGCATTGGATCATTGAGGAATGTTTAGTACAAACTCTCCTCAGTGAACCTCATCTGCTACATTAGTTTAGGACCACAATAGCAGAGGTGCCTCAGTGTCCTTCTCTTGGCTTTCCCTAGGTTTTATGTTTTTCATCTGGGGTTATCAGATGTTTGATGCATTTAGTAATGATAGGTGTGTGAATGGGAATCAGTTAGACTTGCTGAACCTCACCCATTTCTTCTAGAGCTTTGTACCATCATGGTTGGAAAATAAGGGGTGGACTCTTCCAGAAAAACCTTTCCTTCCCTCTTCATGTTCCAAAAACCTTCTGGTGTGGCGGAGGGTGTAACATAAATCCTTTTATGATTTAACATATCACCAACTTGTTGATTCACAAACACTTATACAAATCTTGGATACATCAAAAATTTGTTCACATTATCCACATTCTTCACCATACTATCAAAAATATACTTGGAGAAGTTGAACTTTTGGTTTTTGGCTAAACAGATCATTACAGAAGCCATAGTGCTACTAAATTCATTCCATGTAGTAGTCTTAGCACTTAGGCATTGCAAAATGGTATGAATAAGGAATTTTCATTATGGAGAAAAGAATGCCTTATAGAATGTAAGCTTCTGTGAAAGTTTTTCATACCCCATGAGTTTAAGGTGTTCAAAAATTGTAGCATTTGGCAGACAATCAACACCATCAGCATCTTCCAGTTGAAGATCTCTTTTTATAGTTGCTTCAGTTATGATGATCTTCTTTCCATCCACTAGGGCGCTTAACTGCTGTTCTCCATTGATCGTTTTCACCTTTACAATGGCCCAAAATTGTTCTATACAAAGTATATATATTAGGATTAACGGTTAAAGCATATCTTATAGAACTTGCATTCAAAAAATCAACAATTTGTTCAAATCCTTCACTTTCAGCAGATTTAGTCAAAAACGCAACTAAATTGTGTGTATCAACAAACTGTAGGGTCGTTATTATGTTGGGTTTTGATGATTAATGATGAAATTGAGTTAGGGTTTTTTTGATTATGAGCATAGAGTATATGAGAACAGTATGGAAATCGATCAAATGAGTGAATGAAACCCTTAATCGAAGTATTTATGAAAATACCCTCAACAACATTAACGTTCACCAGCAGTTGTAAGTTATGCCTAGCAGCATTAACTTTCAACTAGCAGTAGTAAGTAACCCAGCAGTAGTAACTCAGCAGTAAGTTAAGCCTAGCAACATTAACTTACAACCAGCAGTAGTAAGTTATGCCTAGCAGCATTAACTTTCCCCAGCAGCAGTAAGTTTATGCCTAACAACATTAACTTTGAATCACCAACATTAACTCCAATTTCTTTCTAATCAGCTTTTTCGTCATCAAATTAATATTTTAACTTACAAAATCTCTCTATCTGTTTTTGATTTCTCTTAATTCTTTTAGCTCACAATTCTCTCTGTCTGTTTTTGCTTTCTCTCAATTCTTTTAAGCTTCATATTCTCTCTGTCTGTTTTTGCTATATTCAACTCTCTTTCTGTTTTTCAGCTCACAAATTCTCAATTCTTTTACTTACCAAATCACTCTATCTGTTTTTATTTTACACAGCTCTCTTTCTGTTTTTCAACTCATAAATTCTCTCAATTCTTTTACTCACTAAATCACTCTGTCTATTTTTATCACACATCTCTCTTTCTGTTTTTATTCTCACTAACTCTCTCAATTCTGTTTACCTCACCATTTTCATAATCAAGACTTTAAAGATTGGAGCATTCCAATACTGACGATCAGATATTGAAATCTACTTACATCAAATGCTTTTGTAAACAAATCTGCAACATTCTTGTCAGTATGAATCTTGATCATTTGAATTAGCTTCTTTTGGGGACCCAAGCATACTGCTTGGATCCTCGCTGTGCATCAACATACTCAAACCTTCTTTAGGTGATTATGTACTGTTTGTGTTTAGAACCATGGTCCTAAAAATTTTAGTCTTTGGTTTCCAAACCTAACAAGCTGAGGCCTTAACAACATTAACCTGGTTTCCCTTAACAGCATTAAGTACTGCTTTTGGCCTAGCAGCATTAACTACTGCTTTTGGCCTAGCAGTATTAACATTCTTACCACTAACAGTACATTAAGGTTAGTTGCTAGGAAAGGTAAGTAAAATGGGTGTTAAACAAAATTCACAAAACAAATAGATTAAGCCAACAAATTTTCTCCCAGACGTTCCATAACAAAGAATCAAACATATACACAAATGCCTCGATCACAGAAATGAGAAAGACAACCTAAGTAGGCGTTCCCATAACGGTCAACTTCCCTTACATCCTGATCTTTACATACTTTTACATAAGTGAGTCATTCTAGAAAAATTCTAGTGATTAACCCTTTGAGTATAGTTCCACACTGGTTTTACTGTCTTTTTATTATTAAACTGTCTTTGATAGTTTTCACAATCATAATGCAGATGATCAAAAATTCCACATACATAACAAGCTTTGTTAAACATCTCAAAATTACTTCCTAATCTTTGAGACATCATATTATTCTAGTTTCTTTGGTTTCCTCTAGGACTATGTGTGTTCTGCCTATTTTGATTACCTTGTTTAACAGTTGTTTTCCTAGGAGATTTTACTTGCTCTTTAGATTTAACAAACTCTATTTTAGCAAAACTAGGTTTAACTGTTTTCTTTTGAATCTTAGCCTGAGGCATATCTTCTTCCTCACTATCAGACACCCAATCCTCAATAATTGGAGCACCATTATTCTTCCTAACAACCTTAGGCTTATCTGCACTAGCCTTAGCTTCACTAGTCTCAACTACAGGCTTCTTAACTGTAGGCTCACTAACTATAGGCTCATTTACAAACTCCTCTAGACCAGAGAATGACAAATCAGGTTTTGGAGGCATAAAGTTTCCTGTATAGGGAGGTGGAACAACATTATACCCTAAACCTATTTTGCACTTATCAACTATCTGACAGTCTATTAGTTTGCTTAAGCTTTTAGATGAATTCTCAAGTTTTTCTACTGTTAGCTGAATTTCATCTTTTTGTTTTTGAGCCAGTTCCAACTTTCTCCTAAGCTCTGTAATGGCTACTTCTTTTAAATAAATCTCACGTTTTAAGAGCTTGTTGGATGCTTTCTTATAACATATCATTTATCTTATTAAACTAGAAAGTCTTGCTTCTACATACTCTAAACCTGTTTTATAAGTAATAGCATTTATCTTAGATGTCCTTAAGTCTTTTAACAGTTGTTCATTTTGTTCTTTAAGAATTTTAACATTTTCCAAACAAGATGATGAACAATTTGAATCAGTAGATACCTCAGAGTTAGAACTTGTAGAAGAGTAAGCCATAAGTGCAAAGTTAGTTGGACCTTCTTCTGTTTGATCACTCCAATCATAATCACCAAGACCATCACATGAGATCAAAGCATTGGAAGTAGTTGTCTCCACTGGCACACTTCTTGTGTTCTCCCTATTCCTGTTTTCTTGGTTCCTTGGAGCCCTGCACTCCCTTGCAAAGTGTCCCTTTTTATGGCAGTTGCAACACTCCACCTTGGACTTATCAAATCCAATGGTCTCAGTACCATTCACAAAAAACTTCCTTTCAGTGTTCTTCAAGAATCTCCTTGCCCTCATTGTTAGCATAGTCATCTGCCACCTTAAATCCATCTCTTCTAAATCATCAGGATGAATTTGTTGCAAGTCCTCATTGTCAAGTTATGGACTATTTGGTTGACTTGCAAAGAAAGCACAGATGACAGCATCACTTAAGTTGTCAATTGTTGTTGAGTTAACAGCAGTAGCTTGAGTGCTAGCAGTTGTAGCACCATGAGCAGTATTAACTGCTCCATTTATATTGCTAGTGTTGTTTAAGGACACAAAGGCTACGTTTTGTGTGTTTGTGCTTGAGCTTGATGTCCCTTTGACCTCTGGTTTATAGATCTTCAGGTTGTTGTAAAGATCATCCAAGCTTAATGTATCTATCTCAGGCTTGTTCCTCCACACAATGGTATGTGTGTTCCATTCTGGTGACAGACTTCTTAAGAACTTCTGATTCACATCTTCTTGTGAGATAGTTTCACCATGAATCTCCAACTGACTGATAAGCTTTTGAAGCCTATCAAAGGTTTGATCTAACACCTCTGAGCTAGATGCAGTAAAATTTTCATACTGCTGCTTTAGAAGATTCCTCTGAGTCTTTTTAGTAGCAGCATTCCCTCCAAACCTCTTCTCAATAGCCTGCAGTAATGACTTGGCATCTTTGATGGAGTTAAACTTCAATTGATGTTCATTAGGGATGCCCATCAATAAAGTGCTTCTTGCCTTCAACTCTAACCTCCTTTGTGCCTTTTCTTCAGCAGTTGTAGGAGGTATTACTTTCTCAACACCTTCCACAAGTGTTGTTTTTGGTGCAGTGTTTCCATTCTCTATGACCTCCCATAGAGCATAGTCAACCATCTGGATGTACTGTTCCATCCTCATCCTCTAAAGCTCATACTCACCTGGTTTGAGCATAGGCACTTTTGATGCAGCCACCATATGTACTGAGTCTTGATCCATGTCTTCTTAGCAAAGTTTCTCAAAGCAACAAGCTCTGATACCACTTGTTGATCCCACTTCAATGGATCTTGAATTCCTTAGCTTGTGTAAGGTTTAGTTATGCAAGATAAATCCTACACAACTATGATAGAAACTTTGTTTGATAATACTAAAGATTATGCGGAATCTAATCTTTAATATAAGAAGAATTCTTTAATGAAACAGTAATTCTAATGAACACACAGATTAACAAACAAAAGCTTCAATATATTAATACGAATACTCTAACTAGTATTAGGGTTACAAAACCTTGAAGCTATGACAATTCTATGAATAACTCGTTTTTGGTACATAGAACTCTATACCATAGGACCTCCTTTTATACACCAAGGAGTCCTAACCGGCTTACAATATTTTCCTAAGTTACCATGATCTTCTAAACAAATAACTTATACGTATCTTTTATAAAAATATCTCATACATATCTCATAAGCAATCTTTATCTTTTCTCTGAGCAGTCTTTATCCATCCCTTGACAGTAGAAACTCTTTCAGCAGTCTTAATCTTTCAGCAGTTGTAACTTTGTACTAGCAGCATTAACTCTGAACACTAGCAGTAGTAACTTTTGTACTAGCAGCATTAACTATGTACAAGCAGTATTAACTACTTAGAAAGTTATCTTCAATCTTCATCAGCAGTACTAAGTTACACTAGCAGTAGTAACTAGCATTAGTAACATACACTAGCAGTAGTAACTTACACTAGTAGTAGTAACTAGCAGTACTAACTACTTAGCATATTTTTCATTAAGATTACTAACAGCACTAATTTATGCTTAGCAGCAGTAACTCTAACCTGAGCAGTAGTAACTCTAAGATCATCAAGAAGTCTTTTAATCCCAACAATCTCTTCCTGTTTCTTCTCTTTAGTCTTGGCACTCATTAACTGTCTCATCTTTTCTTTTGGTTTTTCTCCTAATACTCTAAGCACCTTTCCATCTAGTAGTGGTATCCTTACTACTTTCTCATGACAAATTATCTCAGCCTTATGGTCAGACAACCAATCCATTCCTATGATCACATCAAATCACCCACTTCTAAAGGGTATCAAGTTAATGTCAAACACATGACCTTCTATTTCTAATTTTCACCCCCTAATAACCTTATCAATCTTTACTAGCTGTCTGCTAGCTATCTTAATCTCATAACTAAAACCTAAATCACTGGGCACTATGCCTAACAGAGGTATAAAGGTAGTGGAAACGAAGCTATAGTTGGCGCCAGAGTCAAATAAGTTAGTGGCATAATGATCGTTTAGAGTAAATGTACCTATCATGATGTTCGAGTCTTGGCGAGCCTCCTCTGCTCCCAACATAAATGCCTTACCTCTTGCCTGATTCCATTAGTTCCCATGACCCTGACCCCCATTAACAGCCATGACTTGGTTCTGAGGGTTTACCCCTGGCCTCTGAGCCTGATTCAACCTAGGACATGCTGACTTGACATGATCGGTACTCCCACACTCGTAACAGGCCCTAACAGCTAGGTTTCTAGCATTGACGGGGTTCACATTCCTAGGCACCACTCTAAAATCCTCAGCAAACTTTTATCAGCCCACAGTTTATATTTATTATATTTTTTTCATTTTTCATCATTTTTCATATTATTATTATTCTTTTTTATTTTTATATATATAGAGAGAGAGAATACTTCTTTTTGAAAAATTCAAGTATAAATTTGGACTAAGACTAAAATTTTTGCTATACGCTACATAAAAATTGTTGATATAAGTTTAATCTCCAAAAATAGCACGTAAATTAATCCGGTTAGAAGCTTATGGGAGAAAAAGCCACAAATTACATACATAAGCTCTTAAGATTTCCAAA
>BQNB010020708.1:42013-65153 GCA_026074375.1 Tanacetum coccineum | reverse complement strand
TAAGAAAATCAGTTTTTTTGGGGACCCAAACCATCACTGACTTGGATATGCCTTGTGCATCAATATCATCAAACCTTTTTAGGATGGTTGATGCACTGTTGCGTTTAGAAACATGGTCTAAAACTTTAGTCTTTGGTTTCCAAACCCAACAAGCTAAGGCCTTAACAACATTAACATTATTTCCCTGAACAATATTAACTACTGCTTTTGGCCTAGCAATATTAACATTTTTAACCCTAACAGTATTAACCCTTTGATTAATAAGACTGTTTTTAAATGTTGTGTTATTATGAATGGGCCTCTTAACAGTTGAATGTGCTATTTTAGAAAGATATGACATTGGTCTAGCAGCATTCATTGTTGTTTTTGAGTGAGCAACATTAACTTGTCCAGCAGTATTAACTAATACTAAACCAGACTTCATTACTACTGCTCTTGGAACTAAGTTCTTTTTAGCACATGGATGAGTCTTTTTAGCAAAGTTTTGATGATTCACCCTTTGAGCATTGTTCCAAACTGGTTTTACCATCATTTGATTTTGAAACTGTTTTTGATGGTAATTGCAATCAACCTGCAAATGATCAAAGATTCCACACACATAACAGACCTTATTAAACATCTCAAAATTGCTTCCTAGTTTTTGAGACATCATATTGTTCCAATTTCTTTGTTTGCCTCTTGGACTGTGAGTGTTTTGCCTATGTTGCTCAACTTGTTTAACAGTTTTCCTAGTAGTTTTTTCTTGTTGTTTAGATTTGACAAACTATTTCTTAACAATACTAGGCCTAACTATTTTCTTTTCAGTTTTAGGCTGAGACACATCCTCTTCCTCACTATCTAACACCCATTCTTTAATAATTAGGGCATCATCATTCTTCCTAACTAACTTAGGCTCTTCTTTACTAGATATAGCTTTATAGTTCTCAACTACATGCTCATTAACAAACTTATCTAAACTAGTAAAAGACAAGTCAGGTGTTGAAGGCATGAAATTTCCTGTGTAGGGAGGTGGAACTGCATTATAATTTTCATAGCCTAAACCTTTCTTGCAATTGTCAACTATCTGACACTCTATGAGCTTGTTTAAACTTTTAGATGCATGTTCAAATTTATCTACATTAAGTTGAATGCCATCTTTTTCTTTTTCAACTGTTTCAAGCTTCTTTCTAAGCTCTCTAATAGTTATTTCTCCTATATGAATTTTAAATCTTAAGCCCTATTGTCTTATGATAAATAGTACTTATTGGCTTTATAACTTCAAGTTTTTCTTTCACTGACTTTCAAACTCTGTCGTATATATAAAGACCATTAATTCTTTAATATCTTTAATAGTGATCATTTTGGATTTAAGAGATTCAATAGTTTTAAACCAGATTTGAACAAATAGATTTCCTTGGATACTCTGAGTCCAACTTGAAGATGAGAAAGCCTATGAGTGCATAATTAGGCCTTCCCCTGCCTGATCACTATAGTCATATTCCACTATGGACCATCACAGGACACCAAGCTATAGGAAGTAGTTATTTCTACAGGCACACTCCTTTTGAGTTCCTTGTTCCTGTTTTTTGATTTCTTGGATCTCTGCACTCCTAGCAAAGTATCCCCTTGTGTGACAGTTGTAGCACTCATTTTAGAGTTATCAAAACCAAAAAAAAAATTTTTTGAAGGGGATCTCATTGTCATTAACAGTAAGTTTCCTTCCTGTATTCTTTAAAAACCTTTTTGCCCTCATAGTCAAGATGGCCATTTGCCATCTCAAATCCATCTATTCTATGTCATCTGGATGGATTTGTTGCAAGTCCTCATATACAAGTTGAGGACTATTTGGTTGACTAGAAAAGAATGCACAAATAACAACATCACTCAAGTTATCAATATTTGTAGAGTTAGCATAAATACTTGAGTGCTAGCAGTAGAAAATCCATGAGCAGTATTAACTACTTCATTAGTGCTGCTAGTGTTGTTATTTAAAGAGGACACAAAATCAATGTTCTATGTGCTTAAACTTGAGCTAGACATCCCTTTAAATTCTGGTTCATACACGTTGAGGTTGTTGTAGAGATCATCCATGCTCATTGTATCCAAATTAGCTTTATTCCTCCAAACAACAGCATGTGTGGTCCACTCAGGTAACAAACTTCTTAATAACTTTGATTACATTTTCTTGTGATGAAAGCTTCTCATCCAAGAGCTCAACTAACTCACAACGCTTTTGATGCCTTTATCATAAAGTTTGATCAAGCATCTCTGAGCTTAGAGCAGTGAAGTTTTCATATTGCTGCTTTAAGAGATTCCTTTGAGTCTTTTTAGTAGCTGCGTTTGTCGGATCCAAAGAATCACTTCTACTTCATATTTAAGAACAAGAAATTAAGATTGGAGAATGAGAAAGAATTATAGAGAGAGAGAGAGTAGAGAGAGAAAGTGAGAGAGAATGGGATTATTACTTGCAAAATGAAAAGTTACAAATGACCAACCCCACTCTCCATTATGGAGAGTGGTATTTATACCTAGACTAAAAGGCTTACTTGCCTTTAGTATTTCTACGGGTCGGGCTCGGGTTTACTTGGGCTTTCGCCCGATACGCCTGATACACGTGACCGGTTAGCTTACATTTAATGAGCCCGTTTACATTCAGGCCTATTACAACGTATTTTATAATGACCGGACATATAAATTAATGAACGTAACGATCAACATTACTTTACCTCTTCATTGTTCGGCTGAATATTTTGAGGCTAACAATCTCCCCCGAAGTGAGTTCATTGTGACACTCCTTCGTGAGATCAATGAGATTGATTTTGTCGTTAAGCTCTTGTCTTTGTCTCTGTCAACGTTGTAGGCTTGTTCCTTCATGCTTTGTGATCTTTCTATTGAATCTTTAGCCTTTGTCATTGTCTTTTGGACTTTGTCTTGCGGTCCGAGATCTTTAAATCTTTATCCTTCTGTCTGATCGTCCTTGACACTTGCGATCTTGTGTTTTTGACCAACCATGCTCATACTTTTGCATCATCTTGAAAAGCTTGTTAACAATTCTCTCTTGTAGACTTGATATCTTGTGAAGGAGGTTCTTGTATATCAGAGTTTGTGCGGGAAAAGTCTTTGTCTTTAATTCTTGAGGCTTTCATGATTCTTGAATCTCGAGCTATATAGTATGTCTTTGTAGTTTGAGCATGCGCATGTGGTAATGAATCTGACTTAGTGGAATAGGCATCACCAACTTCAGTCTTTATGTATCCTGAAATAAAACAGTTAGCAATAAAGCGTGGTGGACGAATATGGCTTTGTCATTCGTCCGGATTTGGTTAGATTAACCTCCGGTTCCGTAGGACCGTTTTACAGTATAAATACTGTACCTGTGATCAGGTAGATTCAAAGAATCTCCTTGACAGGGTTTCCAGCTCAAAGCGTAGGATCTTCTAACACAGATGTATTAGATTTACCATGCTTGCTAGTTCTCATTACCGGAACGTCTCAAAGCAGACAACACGGTAAGAGTGAATCAGATAGTTACTATCTTTCTGATTAAGCCGTCAATTCATTTCCTGGAACAAGTTTGATTCACATTGAATCGCACCATCGTTTCTTTCCAGTTGACACAAGTTTGATTCATATAGAATCTCGCAAGTCACCTACCAAGAGCTTGTTTGATGCTGGCTCAAGCAGGATTTCCATCTTCATTGTGAGTACATAAGTATCACTCGGATGTTCTGGCACAATCACAAGGATAATGCGTAGGACTCTTGTTAACAGCTTGTGAACTAATTGGTGTTCAACAAGTGTTAGTAATGGAATGTGTCCTAATGAGATTTATTTATAGATCTCTTGGCTCTAGACTCGATTAGTGCATTTTGGTTTTAGTAATCGAAGGCTGGAGCAGACTGCCACCTATTCAATATCAACTAACTCAGAGTGAGAAAGTCAATAGAAGTCGTGTGTATCTCCGTGACAAATGAGACAAGTTTCTGTTGAGAGAAACCCGAATGGCTGGGAAGGGTTGTGCATTGCATCACTAGGTCCATGATGTCGTCTTCAATATCAGCAATCAACATTGTGATTCTGACAGCATATGTATTGACCCGGTTTCTGCCTAAGTTATGTGGAGGGCTACTTTCTTTAGACCCTTTATCCATACATTTCTTTTTAATTCTTCAACCCCTTTAATGCTTACCAAGACGTCATTACTAACACCTTGTTGTGATTGTTCTAGTGTTAGCTCAATCTTAGTCGGCATTATTCCCTTATACACATTCATCTCCAATCATACCTAAGGACTGCTATTTCTAACTATGGAGTGTCCTTGGGTAGATCCCTCCGGTTCTGGTTGGATCATAGGACAAATACCTAACCTTACCACCTTATGACTTCAGAATCGTCGTGAAATAAGATGTTGTAGGGTATGAGATCGTAACCATAAAACCTTTTTCGAAGAGTATCAAGCACTTTGAGTCGATAAGATCACTTATTATTTTCAAGATCACATTTTAAATACATTTCTCCCCTTATTTTAAATACTAATTCACTTAGTTTTTTGAAATACTTTGTGATTAAAATTTGTCTTGAAATACCATGGGGAAAACTTTTATTTAGCATGAATTACATGGAACATAAACTTGCTCCCCCTCTTAATTTTACATATGTTTGACACCAAAAACAATGATATCAAGTTGTAAAATGAATATAAAATTGAGGTTGAACACTTAGTCATCTTATAACTATCATTCTATTGAATTGTCATTATTATCTTGTTGTTATTAAGAGACTTTTTGGGAATGGTTTGACCTGAAGTTGAGCTTTGAATTTATCATTATTTGCAATCAAAGAAGTTGTGTGTTCTATGTTCTTAGCTCTTATTGTCTTGATAGAATCAGAACACACAATTTTGAAAGAATTATAATCGTCAGTGGAAATTCTTGAAAAAAATTGTTGTTCAATTATTTTTAAAAACATCATGTTAGAAAGATCTTCTCTTCCCCCAACTCTAAGGGTAAGCTGCACTTATGCGACAACTCATCCTTTTTTCTTGAGCTTAAAACTTTGAATGTCTGGTAAAAATAGCTCAAGACCAAGAAAAGTTAAATTTCTTGTTGTTAGGATAAGTTATCTTTATAGATAAACTTTCCTTTATTTGAAGTACGGGTTACGTACTGATATTTGCACATAAGCCATCAAGAAAAAATTAGAAATGACTGATTTGAAAGCATTTTGAAACTCCTGTTCGAAACTTCTTTCCACAGCATTACGTTGTCGATATTAATCAACATTTCTAGGAACTTTGCGTACGTAAATGTTATCGATTCCAAGAGACATGTCGAGAAGAATATTTTTTGAAACATTTTCTGATTTTTTGATTTTGATTTTCTTTTTGAAATTTTATATTTTTGTATTTTTCTTTTTGAAATTTTATATTGTTGTATTTTTCTTTCATTGCAAAAATATTGTTACACTTTTGATGTTTGGATGGAGGCCATCAATAAGCAGATTCATTGTCAGAACCTCCAGTTGCTGGAGTCAAACATTCATACCAATTTCTGTTCAACGAGATACTGTAACCTTTCTTCGGGAAGGGATTTAGTAAAAATGTCAGCAATTGATATTCCGTTCTGACAAAGTACAATTCAATTATACCTTTTTCAACCGTTCTTTGATGAAATGATACCGAGTATGGATGTGCTTGGTACGGGAGTGCTGCACGGGGTTGCATGAGATTGCTATGGTTGACTGAGAGTCGCAATACAACGGTTTTGTTGTTGTGAAGCCATAATCTTAAGATGTGTCGGCAATCCACAATGCTGAGCACAACTTGCAAATAACGCACGTAATTCACGCCTATGTGGATGACATTGCAGTACAGTCTTGCTTCTTTGACATCCAGTTGACTAGCTTATCACTTAGGAACAGTATTCTCCATGATGTAAAGAGTGCTTTTGCGGTCATCACGCAATCACGAAATGATCGCATCTGAAAAAGCTGTTAGTTCAAAGCCAGAATCCTTCGAGATACCTGAGGATCCACATGTGAATGGGTACCTCTTAAGTATCGAAAGATCCTTTTTAACTCTTTGAGGTGTTTTTCTTTCTTTTTTCTGTCGTCTTTCTTGATATCTTGCCCCATAAAATACAGCTTGCACTATGGCTGGTCTTACTAGATGTCGATAACATGTGTGAGGGAGAGGGGGGCCCCTGATTTGGCTATGGTAGTCAGTTTGGATTCTAATACGGTTCACACTCAAGTCTGCATCTAATTTAGGTTTCGTAGCCATTGGTGTACCAATGCTTTGTCCTTTTTCCATACCATGTTTTTTTAGAATCTCTAAAGTATACTTGGCCTGATTGATAAAAATACCGCGTGGGGATTGGTGGATCTGGAAGGCCCTATAAAGAATTTCATTTCCCCCATTAAGGACATCTCAAATCTACCGTGCATTAATTTTTCAAAACGTTTTGAAAATTTAGGGTTTGTGGAACCAAAAATAATGTCATCAACGTAAATCTGCACAAGTAGAATGTCCTCCCCGTATTTTATCGTGAATAGTCGGGTCAATGATACCTTTAGTAAAACCTTTGGAAATCAAGAATTTTAAGAGTTCATCATACCAGGCTCTCGGAGCTTATTTCAATCCATATAGAGCTTTCCTTAGATGGTAAACTTTGTCTGGATGATCAGGATCAACGAATCCATCTGGTTGTGCAACATAAACCTCCTTCTTCAATGGACCATAAAGAAATGTCGTTTTCACGTCCATCTGATAAATTGGAAAAGACTTGTGTGCCATCATTTGCGACAAAATCCTGACAGCTCCAAGCAGAGCAACTGGGCAATGATTCTTCAAAATCATACCCTCTTCCTGGAGCATAAACCTTTGCTACAAAGTTGTGCTTGTGCGAATTACAGTTTGGTCTTCGTCCTTTTTTTTCCATAACCATCTTTAGCATGATTATGTTCTTGCAAAAGGTTTGTCACGAGTTACTCAGAATTGTAGTCTGTCAAACTGATGAAGTTCTTCCTGCTATAGCTTCTATCCATGTAGATATCAAGCCATTGTTCCTTAATGTTTTTTGGTTCGACTAATACTCTCGGTGAGTGCGAACATAACATTTCAGGATCTGTTGCAAAGTCGTCGTCTGTTTTCACTGGCTTGGATGGATTTCCACGAACTTGAGTTAACGGGTGATCTTTTGTCCATCGGTATTCAGAATCTTGAGGTTGATTGAAGGTATGTACATTTGAATTACCAATATTGCGTGATGAAGACCCAACAATTTCTTGTACCGGTGTACGGAAGGGGATTGGTAAATTAGGGCTGATCATGTTGTTTTCTTCAGCAATGACATATGTTGGTAGTTGATGGTTTCTATTGTCAGGGTGAATATTCGTGAAGTAGTGTGTCTTGTTGTAGCCAGGAATCGTCTCGGGTGGGAGAAGAAGATTGTTGGTACACGTTGAAGTACCCGCATTGAAAAATTCATCTACAAGGACCAAAAAGAAGATCCACTACTATTGTGAGGGAAACTGTTGTATCCTGGCTGAAGGAGAAACATTTTGTAGTTTGGTGCTGGGGTCAGGGTTAGTTGTCATAATCTGACGCCTTTTGTCGTTGTGGAACGAGGCCTGAAGTGTTCATTAGCACAGACGTCTTTGACATCATGTTAGCCTCAATTTATTGAGTCGAACAAGGAAGTTCGGTCACTCTACGATGGAGCTTCGGTCTTTAATTAGTTAATGTTGCTTTATAGGATATATAGGGAATTCGGCTCAGATAGATAATTATATTGTATATGTTTCGGGTTTAATCCCAAGCAAAACCCGAGCCCGGGTCCTAGTTAAATATCCCGCGCGTCATTTAACGCGACGGGGTATATAAACTCTTTTCTATTTAGAAAAGAAAAGTTGTTCAAAATATCTAAAAATATCTTTTTCTCTTTTCTCTCTCAATTCTCTCTCTAGTTTCTCTCTCTAAACAACTCAACTATCTTTCTCATTTTCTTGGTTCGATTCGTGATCGATTGTGTGAAGTGAAGTGTTAACGGGATCCTACAATTGGCATCAGAGCTACGTGTGGATTCGTGGTTGATTCGTGTGGTTCAACAAGATCAAATTCGTGGTCAAAAAGAAGTCAATAGAAAAAAATCAAACCCGAATTTTTGTGCTTAGATGTGTGAATGTTTATGTTATTAAGCAAGATCTAGGCATAAGGTAGCTAATTGTGCAAGAGAAATCAAGTTAAAAATTCAAAAAGGGTGATTATAAGGAGATTTTTTGGTGGGGAAAAGTGTTGTTTGTCGTTGCGTTGTTGACTCTCTGGCAATATCTCTTGTGCCGTTTTGATTTTCTTTCGTGTCCCTTGCGTTTTGATATTCTTTTTGTTGCGTTTTGATTTTTTTTAAACAGGTTCAAAACGCAATCATTGCGTTTTGGTTAGAAGAAATTTTAAAATATTAAAATAATCAAAACCCTATTTCGAAATTTTTTATGGTTGCGTTTTGGATATTTTTGAATATTATATTGGTTGCGTTTTGAGCATTGCGTTTTGACCATTGCGTTTTGACCATTGCGTTTTGACCATTGCGTTTTGACCAAATCTCAACCACTGCGTTTTGATAAATTTCATTGCGTTTTGACCAAATCTCAACCATTGCGTTTTGACCAAATCTCAACCACTGCGTTTTGATAAAGTTCATTGCGTTTTGATTCAAAAAGCATTGCGTTTTGTCTAGAAATCTTGTGTGAAGAAAAGGGTTTCAGTAAAACAGCCATAACTTTTGATCCGTAAGTCCGTTTCAGGCCCGTGACCTCTCAAATCGAAGAGAAAAGTGACGGATTACGCAGATTAGTAACCACCCTTTAGTCTGTTATCGGATTTCATCGAGGCCCATAACCATCGTTTAAACCTATGATTTATTGAATTTTTTAGTTTTTTGGGAATTTTGTGTTACACTTGTTTTAGTTCTAGCTCACGGCCCATCTTATGTTTTTGGCCCGTTTCAGACCAGTGAAGCCTATTTAACAATCTGCTGTAACCCTAGCCAGAAAATTATCTGTTTTTATACAATTAAATCATGGCCGCCTGATTCCGAAGCAAATCATTCACGGTTTTCTATTAATTTTGTAAAATCCTGTTAATTCATTTATCAGTTTTAATCATAGACGTGTAAAATACCACTGTGGAACGTGAAATTGCTTACACAACCCACAACCTCAATCACACTTAATTATACACTTAAGGATCCAACAAATTTCACTTCAACTCACGATATAAATGGAGAGGAAAGATACCTTATCTTCCGTGTTGTTCAGATTCAGAAATAAACAAATGCATCTAATTCAAGACAAAATCAAAGGAAAGTTGCATGGTATCTTTTTCAACGACTTTATTCACACACTCAAGTGTCTTTTAAAACAACGACTTAAAGGAATGCAAACCGATGATTGGATTTCAAAGCGCATTTACGACTCTTTTTTGTCAAGATCTAGAGATTTTAACAGTGGCACGATGTTCCTAAACATGGATAACCTTCAAAAGCAACTTGATAACAACGAATTTGAAGAGATTGGATCCATGGCCTCTTTTAAAGTTCTCGAGACTCATTTTCAGATGTTCATCAAGTCAAAGATCTATTTGAATGATGAATATATTGTAATGACACGAAACTACTTTCTTAGGAATACACTCGACTCGATATTCCAGAATCCGTGTGTTACACTGATCCAAAAAATGGATTATGTTAAAAGTCAATTGGAAAAGAGCGCTGCATAAAATGGAGTATGACAGCAGGGTGAATGAAAGACTGATGCAGACAACAGAGGAAAAGACTGATACGAGTAATGCATTGGATGCTAGTTCAGTTATCATTGAAAGCAATGGGACAGAATCACAAAAGCAAGATACAAGCAGCAAATCAGGGAATGATGCACATGTTAATGATGCAGATATCAGACCCATATATAATGAAGAGCAATGGTCCCGAGGTACAAACGACTGATGATAATTGTTCTGCTACGGACACCAGCCTTACTGAGCAACGTGAATTCAATGATGAAGGAAAGGTTGACCAGAATTGCTGAACAATGTCATGACATTACGTCCTTTACTGCTAAATTAATGATAACATGACAACTAACTTATCAAATTCAATCACTCTGAGTCTGGAAAATGTTTGTCTCAAAAAGACTGTTGCCCAGTGTCAACAAGATTTTGCAAAACTCGAAGCACATTGTATTAATCTTGAACTATAAATGCAAAACAATGTTTTAAAATCAAGGCAACAGAGTCAATTTTTAAAAGAGAAAAGTAATGAAGCCAAACGGTAAAAATGACATGATGGAACTGAAACAATTAACTATCAAATGGGAACATAGTCGTGGATAAATTTACTTGCAGAGAATGAGCAGGTTACATAAGAAATAAGTTGCACTTGAACTGAAACAGATCTTAAAAGATCTTTTTGATTCTTTCAAGGACACTGAGTTCAGTCCAAAAGACCAGAATGAATTTCTTTTATGGCATAACTGACAAAAAAGTCTAATGAAATGTGATGTACTAGCTCAGATTCAGAAAATAGGGGTTTGCAATTGCAGCTTTAAAATGAGATAAGAAACTAACAGGAAATAGTGTGAATACTAGTTTGCAGAAGCCATCAAATCTTGTGGAACAACCGGTTGGACAACCACTCAAAAAACCAATCCGTTGTTAGACATTCCGACTGCGTTTAAGTCTGAAGTCCTAGAATTTCTAAACCTCGATTTGCCTCCCAAGTGATGTGAACAACGAATTGTTCAAAAACCAGTCACTACACATCATTTTGCCCTAAGGAAGAGAATCTGCTCCTGCAAAACATATACACTGATTGAACCAAGCTCATCTAGGTATAGCGCAAACGAATTGTTCATAATCTACTACCTAGAGGAGCTAAGAAGAAAAAGACACTTAACACTCTAGGGACCTAGAAATTTTTTCTAACTCCAAACATTTTGTTTGGCTCGTCATGTCAGAAAGTGTCTTTATTGCCCCAATCATGACGCTTGTGTAATAAAATCCTGAAAGAAGTCAACTCGCGTGCCTAACGGTTCCATACAATAAGAAACAAACAGAAACAAACTCGGTTTGAGCAAATTAGGGTTGCAACGGTAACCAAAAAGACAGATCCCAAAAGGACATAGGTTTTCAATCAAAAAGACTACCACTGTGCATGAGAAAACAACAAGTCCTAGATCTTGTCTTAGGTGGCAACCAACGGGTAGAATTCTCAAGACTGTTTGTCTTAGATGGGTTCCAACAGGAAAGACATTCGCCCTCTTGCTCAACGAAGGTTGAAAAGTGGAACCCCCAAATGGTTCAAATGCAGATATCCCTAACCAATTTGAAAGCGAACAAGCTCTTAATGTCAGTGCAGGTACTCTTTTAAGTACAGGTACATCGTTCAATCCTACAGAGGAAGGACTCAGAGTTTGGTTGCTAAAAAGAAAGATATCTCAGAAAATAGGGCTTCAAGGAATTTTGATCTGATGATCACAACTGTAGACGTTCTTTTGAACAACGCAGTTCAAGCCTCGGTCATCAATTTCTAATGACGTTTGAACAACGCAGTTCAAGCCTCGGGCATCAATGTCTAATGATGTCTGATCACAACAGTTCAGTCCTCGTTAGCCTCATACGCATAAGAGGATGTATGTTTTTATGTTGAAAATGTCTCTTCAGGCCTCGTTCCTCAAGGATAAAAGGCGTCAGATTATGACAAACTCTGACCCGTTTTTTGCCCCCAGACAAAATGTTGTACCTTCAGCAGAAAAGCCGATTTCATCACATGAAGGGTTAGAATTTCTCTTCTGTCCTTTAGTTGAAAATATTACAATCCAACTCACGATCAAGCTGAGGAAAATCAAACAATGGATCAAAGCACTGAAATGCATAGTTTCAAGAAGCTGAATTTATTCAATCCGTTTTGTACACGGGTACAAGAAATTGTGAGTCTTCCTCACGCAACATTTGATATTACAATGTGACATTCATTTTATTCCACAAAGTCATGATTACCGGGGGGGAAATTTTTTTTGGGGGGGGGGGGGGGGACCAGAGATCATCCATTAGAAATACAAGTTCGTGGAAATCCAACCATGCCCATGCCAGTTCTAAACAAGACTGACTAGCTTGCTACTAGATAGGAAATGTGTATGTTCGCGCTCACGGTGAGCATTGTTGAACCGCAGAACATTAAGGAGGCAATGGCTGAGTCTGCAGAAATCGAAGCAATGCAGGATGAACTTCATCAGTCGGACAAGACTAAAAGTTTGGGAACTCGTCGAAAACCATTTGGCATAGATGGTTTTTAAGCTAAAGTGGTTATGGAAGAACTATATAAGATGAAGATCAGACTGTAATTCGCTACATAAGAACGACTTGTAGCTAAAGGTTATGTCAGGAAGAAGGTGTTTGGGGAAATTTGAAGGAATGATTTGCACCAGTTGCTCGCTTGGAAGCAGTCGGATTTTCGTTGCCCACAGCAGCACACAATTCCTTTTCCAAATCTATCAGATGGAACGTAAAAACGGCATTTCTTATTGGTCACTAAAGGAGGAGGTTTATGTTGCTTTCAGCCAAGAAGGGTTTTTGTTGATCCCGATCATCCAGAATAAGTCTTCGCTAACACTGTTACAAGTCTTAGGTCTATAGCCTTCAAACTCAGGCTGTTGGAACTCCTCTAGATCAGAGTAGGACAAATCAAGTTTTGGGGGTGAAAATAACCCTGTATGGGGAGGTGGAACAGCATTATAGCTTACAAACCCCACCCTTTCTACTTTTATCAGTTATCTGCCTCCTTATTAATTTGTCTAGACTCTTAGAAGCATTATCAAATTTTTCAATTTTAAGTTGACTGCTTTCTTTTTCTTGCTTAAGCTTTTCTAACTCACTTTTAAGCATGCTAAATTCTGAGACTTTATACGAGATATCTCTTTTAAGAACAGCAAGTTGCTCACAAAAAATAACATACTTATTTTTATAAAAGACAAGTTGCTCTTCTACAGATGCTAACCCTCTTTTATAAATAGCTAAATTGAACTCAGATTTGTTAAACTTTATTCTTAAATCATCAAGTTAAGTTTTAAGAGTTTCAAAGCTTTTTAGACAGGTTTTTGAACAAGTTTTGTCATTATGTACCTCAGAGTCTGAAAAATCCATAAGAGCCATGTTTGTAGGGACTTTATCATCTGCCATATAGCTCCAGTCAAAACCAGCTCCATCAATAGCCAAAATGGCTTTGGAAGAAGTTTCTTCCACATTTACAGTCCTTCTAGAGCTGTCTTGATTCCAGTTCCTGCTATATTGGTTCCTAGGTCCTCTGCATTCCCTTGCAAAGTGTCCCAACTTGTGGCAGTTGAAACACTCCACCTTGGACTTGTCATATCCAACTGTGTCACTCCCATTGATGGCGATCTTTTTGCCAGTTTTTGGAAAAACCTTCTTGTCCTCATGCTCAACAATGCTAACTGCCACTTCAAATCCATCTTTTCTAAGTCATCTTCATGGATTTGTTCAAGGTCCTCATGTACAAGTTGAGATCCGTTTGGTTGATTAGCCAAAAATGCATAAACAGTGGCATCACTTAAGTTAGCAGTACTAACTTGAGTACTAGCAATGTGGTATGTGCTTAAATACACATACCTTTTCCTTAATAAAACGAGCTTAAATAACCAAAAATTGACATAAAATGCCAAATATATGCTTGTTTTGTGTTATTGAATGTGCAGGTAACGGATATACACAAAAAGACGAAAAACGAAGCCAAAACGGACAAAACCGAGCATGAGAATGAAAAGAGCGTGAAAAACCAAAGCCGAAGGCGTATGCATCTTAGTGGGCCAACATAGCCAAAAAATTAATGGGCCAAGACCGACCCAAATTATGAAGAAAATCAGCCCAAGGAAGAAGCCCAAATAAGGACTTAACAACTGTTAGTCTCCACACCAGAAACATGTCACATCGTAAGTCCTCAAGCCATGACATCGTTAGTCCCTACACTAACGCTCGTTACCAACTTTCTCCTTTATTTGAAATATAATAAAATATAATCCAAAATGACGCATTGAATCGACAAAGTCAATGCAATAAATATGCAGTTTAATGTTGATTGGCCAAGATTATAGTTTTCATATGTAGTTACAAAAATAAAAGGAAAGAATCAAAGTCAAGTTTTTTGAACCTTTTCTTCAGTAGTTACAGACCCGTATTAGTGTAGTTGAAAAGGTGCCATCATCATTTGGGCATGTTGTTTTAGCTGCCGGTTTAAATGAATTTTCCAATTCTCTATTATAACATCACCCAACAGAGCTAGTCTTGTACTTGAAATCATTGCTCAATCCTTAGTCTTCACATATCATATTCACTAACTCCGTTTGAGAGTGGCAACTTAGCAGTAGTAAGTGATTTTGATCAGTTTCTAGATCCAACTCTTCTTGTGAGATAAAGATTCGTTCTTGTTAGTTTCTCTAGATCAAAATTTCAGAACAATACAAGCTCGATACCACCTTGTTGATTCCACCTTAAATCATTCCTTAGCTTGTAAAGATTAAGTTACTTTGGATAAATCCAAAACAACTATGGTTGAAACTTTATAAATACTAAAGAGTATGCGGAATCTACTGTTTAATACTTAGAAGAATGTTAATGAAATAGTAAACTTTAATAACAATGATATAGCTGAAAAGCTTCAATATTATTATTATGAATAATACGAGTACTCTGTGTAGTACTAGGGTGTACAACCTTGAAGCTATGTATCAAAATGTCTATGACTATTCTGCAGACAAAACCATAACCTATGATTACTTTTTATACACTAAGAAGTCCTTTACAAGATAACTACAAATCTTCTATATTGTTAAACTTATACATATCTTTCTCACTAAATAGAATATACTCTGAATAAGTCAATACATATCACTTTCACACGTCTATATCCCTTTAGCAGTCTTCATGCAGCAGTCTTAAGTCCTTCAGCAATGTTAAGTTAGTACTAGCAGTACTAACTTACTTCTAGCAGTACTAACTAGTTAGTACTGGCAGTTGTATCTTTAGCAGTACAAAGTCTTTGGCTTGGCAGTACTAAGGATAATGAGTTTAATTCCCAACAATCTAGAATCATAGGATCACAAATATTGTCCTTCTAAAATCGTGCTAAGGATACACTTCTGGCTTAACTAGTTAACGAAAATTGCCTTTGGTTTATTTAACATGTTGGCTAGTAGGTGAATCTACAAATAATGTTCTGATTCCATTGGATAGTTGGACAAGTGGACTACTAGTGTATAAATTGCCATTAAGCAGTAAGTGGGTAAAGTCTCTATGAGCTAGGGTTTAACAAGATTACCATTGCTTTAATCCCTAAGATAGATTATAATCAGCAAATAAGTATTGTTTTTATGCGGATGCTTTTAAATTGTGACAGAATAATGTGTCTAGGTTAGAAGTGATATGGCTCTCCCGCTCTTTTATCGTTCTGTAATTTGTTGTGTGGGTTAAAGTGTCTTGAATTGAGTGTAGTCACCAACCAAAACCTGTGCCATCTCTCAGTCAAAAGCCCCCCCCCCCCTTTACCTGTTAGAATTAAGGAGTAAAACTAACATAGGATTAGCATAGGTTTGACTTAGATTAGAATTAACTTAGATTAGATAACCAAAATATTAATAAATTGAGAGATTTAACCTCGCTTCAAGTGTTCGACACCCTACTTACCACGAATCTACCACCGATCTGGTACACTGCCCGTTAAAGTGTTGTTTTTGGTTAAGTCGGCAAAATATAAATTTAAAACTTGAATCATAAAAATATACACCACACAACGACACATCAGTATCGAAAATATGATCAAGCACACTGAAAATCCGTTTTTAGGTCTTCTATTTACAGAGTCTGGAATTTGGTCGATACGGCCTATTGAATGTCTTGGATACGGCGTATCAGGGGTTTCTTGGAGTAGGGACCACGTTTGATATCTTCCAGAATATTTTATTACTATATCTTGAATACGACGTATAGAATTCTTCTGGATACAGCGTATTGATCTTTATTTCTTCGTGGTCTTTTGTGAAGTATAGGCACAGATACGCCGTATCTTCTTTGTTGGATACGGCGTATAGGATGCTAGAGTCAGTTTCTTCATATTTCTTTGTTTAAGCTCTAGAATGCGTGCCTTTTAGCTAATCTTCACCAAGTACTTCATAATTACTGCATATCTCAAATACAAACGATTAAGTTAATAATTCTTTGCAATAATTACACAAAAAAGGGTTATTTACATAGGATAAATGATGTTATAAAAGTGACGTTATTTGATGTCATCAGAAGTTAAGGTAATGTAAACAATAGGACTAGGAATGAAGTGTCAACTCGTAGGGTTTTAGAGTTGTTAAACTTAGATTTGTTTAGTCCATCTCCAATTCAAAGTTACAGAGGCAACTTCTACACTTTAATGATTGTTGATGATCACTCAAACTACACTTGGGTTGTGTTTGTAGAGTCTAAGGATGATGTCTTAGAGAAGTTTAAAATTTTGTGTAAAAGACTTAGAAAACCTACATGATTGTTCTATTGTTTCAATTGTAAAAAAATCATTGTATTGAATTTGATAAAAATGCAATTTGGGAGCTTTTGTGAACAACATGGAATATCTTATAACTTGTCGGGCTGGTTCACCTCTCAATCGAGTGAGATTGTTGAAAGAACACATCGTAAGTTAAGAAAGATGAGTCATGCTAAGCTAGACGAGCAATCCGTTCCACAAAAGTTTTGGTGTCATGCATTAGATACGGCAACATATATCTTTAATAGGATTTATATCAGAAAATTCATTAACAAAAAACCCTACGAAATCCTTAGAAATAGGAAGCCATCATTAAAGTACTTTAGGATCTTTGGATGTAGAGTGTCGGAACCTAATATCACCTTCACTTCACCATGGATACAAGAAAATAAGTTAGGAGATGATAAGAATTTTAGAGAGAGAAATAAGAGAGAGAAACAGAGAGAGAAGTAAAGAAAAAACAGATGGATAGAATTCTTAATGTTGAAAAACAAATGAGACCAACACCCAACTCAACACTTGGAGGGGGTATTTATACCAATGTTGGGCCGGCCTTATTAAGTGCTTAATGGGTCGTGGGTTTGACATGGTTGCCGAGATACTTGGGCTTTTAAGCCCATAACACGTGACATATTAGATTATATTAAATGAGCGCGATTCCTGTTCTAGTCTATTACAACATTTAATATATAAATGACCGAGACCAAATATTCCAAATGAACGAACTTCTTGTTCGACTTAATATTTTGAGGTTAACAATCTTCCCCGAAGTGAGTTCATTGTGACAGTCCTTCATGAGATTAATGAGATTTCTTTTTTCGTTAAGATCTTGTCTTTGTCTTGGTCTTTATCTTGTAGTGAGGCTTGTTTCTTACATGCTTTTGTGATCTTATGACTAGAGCCTTCTAGTCATTGTCTTTCGACTTTTGTCTTTAGTTTCGAGATCTTCTAACTCTTTTCCTGTTTGGCTTGAACGTCTTTGCCACCTGCGATCTTGTGTCCTGACCAACCATGCACAAGGACTTTGCATCATCTTGAAGCTTCTAATACTCTCCCCCGGAAGCCTAGTTTCTGAGAGTTATCGACTAATGATTCAGAGTTTGCGTGAAGTCTTTGTCTTAACCACTTGAGCTTTTCTTGATTCTTAAAATATTGATGCTTATAGTAATTCTTGTAGTTTGAGGCATGTAGCATGTGGTATGAAGTCTGACACGTGCTAGAATGAGGCATCTCCATCTCTATCTTTATATGAATCCTGAAATAAAACAGTTAGCAATAAAGCGTGTGGATGAATATGGCTTTGTCATTCACCCAGATTTGGTTGGATTAACCTTTAGTTTCGTAAGGACCAACCTGTGAGTCAAGTAGATTTAATGTAGAAAGAATCTCCTTGATCAGGGATTTCCAGCTTTAAGCCGTAACATCCTCCAACACAGATGTATTAGATTTCTCCATGCTATCTTGTTCTCACATATCAAGAATGTCTTAAATCAGACCAAGCACGATATATTGAATCGTTTAGTTACTTTCTTACCGATTGGTCGTCCATTCATTTACCGAACAAGTTTATTATCATGGAAACGCACCATCGTATCTTTCAAGTGTGACACAAGTTTTGATTTCAAATAGAATCGTCAATTACAAGTGCCATACCGAGACCTTGTTTTGATGTTATGGCTCAAGCAGGATTTTCATCCTTCACAGTGAATACATAAGTTCCCACGGAATGTTCTAGGCCCAAAATACCACAAGGATAATGCGTAGGACTCTTGTTAACTGCTTGTGAACTTATTGATGTTTAATCAAGTGTTTGTAATGGAATGTGTCCTAATGAGATTTATTTTATTGATCTCTTGGCTCTAGACTCGATTAGTACGTTTTGATTTTAGTACCAGAGGCTGAGCAGACTGCCCCCTATTTTAATAATCAACTAACTCAGAGTGAGAAAGTTAATAGAAGTTGTGTGTATCTCTGTGACAAATGAGACAAGTTTCTTTTGAGAGAAACCCGAATGGCTGGGAAGGGTTGTGCATATTGCATCACCTGGGACAATGATGTCGTCTTCATATCGAGAATTCATCTTGTGAGAAAACCGATGTTGAACAACAGTTGGTTTACAAACTTATTTTCCACAGACATTCTTTGCATTTCTTCAACGATATTCTTAAACTCACTTATAGCCTTGTTCTTGTCATGCAATTGGCTTTTAAAATCTTGTATCTAAAACTATGTTCACGTCTTTTTTGAATACATTTGACCGCTTTTTTCTTTTCCAACCTGTGTCATTTTTCATTTTGTTCCTGACATTGTTGTAAAGCTAGTTCAAGAGAAATCGATTGTTTTTTCTAATTTAGCAAAAACTTTCGTAAAAAGCTCAGTATAATCTTCTTGCTACAAAATGACGACTCATTTTCTTTTCGAAATCTTTTGTGCAAGAACATTCACATTTCTTTCACTTTATGAAGATCAAAGCAATGTAATACATAGTGAGCAGCTAAATCAGATAAGAATGCAAAAAAACACATAACATCATTAGACACACTTCTTGCAAAAGCATATCATACAAGTTTCAAAATTCATCTTTACATATTCTAGTTCGACTACTTCTTTTCAAAGATCCACGTACTTTAAATCATCATGCATTTCTTGCTTAAGTTCATGAACAAATGCAAAACTGTCATTTTATGTCTTAAGGGCAAGAGGCATCAAACATGTCTTACTTAAGATTTCCATATCATGAGTAGTCGGTGCACGAAAATGATCTTTTAAATGTTTCACCCAAGCTTGATCGAACATTTTCTCTAAGAAAGATTTATGTTGTTTTGTCATGACGTTATATCTGTCTACTTTTGCTTATTGACTTGGAAACAAGGATAAAGAAAACGATGTTTTTGAATATTTGGTTTTGTTTTCACAAAAGATTTTCTTTCCTCCACATTTTATTCCTTATTCATTTTTTGCGTAGCGCCAACTGTAAAGTTTGATAATCCAGATGGGGGGCTTAAAAATTTCATAAAGACAATATAACTTTGTGTAATCAATAGGGTTTCACTAAGTCCTTTATTCATTTTGAACGACAGCTCTCTTTAAGAGTCCAGTGTCTCTTCCCTATCGGGGACGAGTCCTGTTTGGCAGTATCATATAGGTCATGTGGGATCTCAAACAAACAAGGAATCTCAGATTGAGCCTTTTGAGATACTTAGGATCTGCAAAGGTAGTCTTCCATTAAATATAGGGCATTTGGTGGCTAAAATATGAATGGTTATGGATTGATTGACTTCTTTTAAACAATTTTCATTTACAAACTTTAATTTGGTTATTCGCATTAAATAGATTTTTGTCAATGTATTTTTTCTTCCTTAAGATTCAAACCGTTATTACCTTTGTTTTTCTCTTTTACAAGAGCCCTCCGTAATGTGACTTTGTTAAAAAAGACTCTGTTGACTAACTCAATCAGTGTTTCTCTTATGACAACTAAAAATTCTATGTTATAAGTTTTAAACCATCTGTTAATGTCAATGTCTTTTTGAGCTAATAGTTTCCTGAGTTTCATTTAACTTATGTTCAAGTTTCTCATAGTCAACAGTACGGTCATTAAATGTCTTGTACCTCTCAAACTCAGTCAGTCTGTTTATTTTGAAGTGCAACTAAGCAACTATCCCGAATACTATTAGATTCCCCTAGAGTTCTACTAGTTTCCGCAAGAATAGATTTGCACTCAGTTAACTCTTGAGTCAATGTTGCATTTGCTTTCTTTAATTGCTTTTGAATCTTTTTGTTTTCATCGACATCAAGCTTTAAATTAGCAATTAAATTAGCTAGTGCAACACGCTCATCATCACATTCTACATTATTTTGGTCAACCTGAATATCATTATCATACATATCCGGTGAGTCAGGAGTGATATTTCTATCATCCGTTTCCATTGCACATGTGTTACTAATGGATTCAGATTGGTCAAAATGTTATATGTCATTGGTAAACACATTATTGTCAGTATCGTATTGTACCTGTTCCAAAGGCTCAGCGTCTGTGCCTGAGTCTTCATTAGGAACCTCCTGAATCTTTGCCATGTAACTGTAATGTGCTTCCAACTCTTGTTCATCAATCTCTTCATCCGTGTCTGCTAGCCAGTCAGATTGCTCTGCTTGAAGTTGAACACCTTTCTCAGCTTGTTTACACAGCAACATCTTTTCCTTGTGATACGTAGAGTCTTTAACCCGTTTTGGCTTTCTGCATTCCTTAGCATAATGACCAAATTCCTTGCAGTTAAAACACTGTATCCTAGACTGTTGCACTACTGGACCACCTACAGTTTCCCTAGCCCTAACAACATTCACTGCCCTCTGATTCCCAAACTGTCCAGTCTGATTGTCATTCTTGTACCTTGGAGTAGTATTCACATTCTTGTTTCTGGTGTTTTAGGAAGTTCTAAGGTTGTTGTTGGTAGGTTTGTAGAGTTTCTTGAAGTACTTTGCAATGAGAGCCAAATTTTTTTGCATGTCTTTATCCTTCTGAGCTTGTTCAGGATCACTGTCTTCTTCAGAAGCTGACTCAGATGATGGTGTGATTAGTTTGGCTATCTCTTTGCCTTTGTATCTTGTAGTTTCATGAGATATGGTTGGAAGTGAAGCTTTTGATGTTGGTGCATATGATTTGTGAAGTTTTGATGTTTGGTAATAGGGGTCTTGAAGTGTTTGAACAGTAGAAACAAGTGCTAATGGGTTAGCATTCTTGGCCAGTCTTTCAGCACGGAGTTCATTAACTTCCTTTTGGTATTGTTTCAGAATGTCAAAGAGCTTATGGTATGAAACTTCATCCAACTTGTGTTGTTGCTTGACAATTGTTACAAATCTTGACCATTCTGGTTGAAGTTGTTGAAGAAATTGAACATTGACTTGCATCGTAGCAACTGTCAAATTGTTTCTGATCATTTCATTCATCATCTTGTAGAATCTTGTGTAGTAAGACTCAATTGTTTCTCCATCGTGAGAGGTGAATTGACCAAACTCCCAAAATAAGTTTGTCTTGACATCTTGAATATTGAGTGATTCACCTTGTTGTAGCCTTTCGATGGCTTCCCACATTTCTTGAGCTGTCTGACATGCATCAATAGTTGAGTATATTTCATCTCCAATTCCAGTCAATATCAAATGAATCACTTCTTTTTCTGATTCAAAATGAGCTCTGTTTTCAGGAGTCATATTCATAACTGTCTCGACTGTTGTTTGTTCAGGAACTGCTGGAGAATCCTCTGTTGCAGGAACAGCTGGAGTTGTGACAATCGTTGGAGTGTAAGGACCTTTGAGAATGCACTTCCGTAAGGCATCACCATTTGGTCTTGTATCAATGTATCGTAAGAACCGTGATCGCCATTGTGCATATCGTCCTGTTGCAAGCATTGGTGGACGATCCCTTGAACCAGCTGCCATTATGTTGTTATGCATTTGACTGTCGGTTGTGGAAGTTACAATTGGAGTAGTCATGATGAATGATTGTTGAATTATGAAGTGATAAAGTGGATCTTAAGTAGATGTGTTGTGATTGAATCTGTGATTAATTGAAAGTAATTAATTTCCACGGGATTTTATAAGTCAAAGATTTAAACCGAGAAATTGAGTTCTTTCGCGGGATTTTACAAAATCGAGAGGAAACCGTGAAAAGTTAATTGATGTTGTTAAAGTTTGTTGATTATGTTTGTTGTTGTTGATTAATTGTCCTTGTAGTCCGAATTAAAGTCCAAAGTCCTTCAAGTTTGTTTATCTTGATGTTATGTTTTGATTACACAACGATTAAAAGATTCTCAAACTCGGTCAAATACCACCTGATGCGCGGATCGATTAATAGATTCCTAAATTTTTTTTCGGGAAATTAGGTCTTCAAAACAAGGGTTTTCAATGGACAAAACGCAGTCTTCTTTAGACAAAACACAATAATTATTCTCGGACAAAACGCAATAAGAAATTCTAACAAAACGCAGTGTCTTGAAATGAGACAAAACGCAATGCTGATTCTTGGACAAAACGCAGTGATGTCTTGAAGCAAAACGCAGTGATGTCTTTAGACAAAACGTAAGATGTCTTGAAGCAAAACGCAGTGATGTCTTGAAGCAAAACGCAGTGATGTCTTTAGACAAAACGTAACCAAATATTGAAATGGGCAGAGTTAAGAAGGTCTTCAACTAAGCAAAACGCATCTTTTAGGCAAGTCGCAAGAGACAAAACGCAGGACCAAAACGCAATGGTTTTAACAAAATGCAACATTCTGAGACAAAACGCAACAAGTACAAAGTGTCATTTTCAAGGTCGCTTTCGAGTTGTACTTGTATTTGTCTCTTCCACAAAACGCAATGAAGGTTTTTACAAAACGCAACGAAGAAATAACACTTCAAACTTTCGAATAAGCCCAAATCTTCCAACTTGCTTATGAAATAAGCTAACCACTTACCTAACTAAGCTATTACAAGTATTCTAAACAATAAAGTACAAGCTTTTCGGATCAAACAACAACCTTCTTAGACAAAACGCAACATAGAAAATCAAAAGTAAAACAAAAGAAATGAGAT
>BQNB010020708.1:24791-36766 GCA_026074375.1 Tanacetum coccineum | reverse complement strand
TTGAAAACACTTCACAATATTTTTTATCAGCAAGAATAAAGAGAACAAAACTTTTGGATACAGAAGAACATTACTTGATTTGGAGAAGAAGCTATGAGAAATTGATGGAACAAAAATAAAGGAAGAAGATGGTAAATTTATGGTGGAGAAAAGAAGTCAAACATGGCCCACAGGAATGACTAACCATACCTGCCTTTACCCCCTAGAATGGGTCTATGGATATGATTGTATAGTTTTATAACTATTATGAGTAACCAAACATTTGCGATGGGTGTGATTGTGATTGCATGATTTCGATAATGGTGTACCAAACACACCCTGAGAACCAAAATATGTGTTGTTCGATATCGGGTAAAACTAGCAGCATTAATCTTTAAAGCTAGCAGTAGTAACTGCTTATTGATAGCAGCACTAACTCCACATACCAAACGAGCAGCACTAATGACACCAACGAGCAGTACTAATGTTTAACTCGAGCAGTATTAACCAACTGCTTTTTAATGCTAGCAGTATTAAGTACACAAACAGTACTAATCTTGCACCCAATCACGAACCAACAACATTAATTTCCTTGAGACTTCATTCAACGTTGGCAATCCTATCTCAATCTTCATCCCTAAAAACTAGGGATTTCATAACAGATTCATTTAAGACTTTTCTTTACCTGCAAAAAGTTAGTTCAACAGACAAAGAAAACAGAATCCATAACATTTTGTGCAATAATCACAACAGTAATTATACTAAGCAGTTTTGAGTATAACTAATAGTATTAACTTCTATACTAACAGTACTAATAAACTGACAGTACTAACATTTGTACTGGCAGCACTAACTATATATAACTAATAGTATTAGTTTCTCTTGGGGACCCAAGCCATTGCTGACTTGAGTCTGCCTTGTGGATCTCTAAAATATACATTTGTCCTTGTCATTGATCCACTATTGTATTTGGAGACTCTATTCCAATAATGCCTTTTGGTTCTCCAATTACAACCTGCTGAGGTCTTAACAACAGTTTCCCTATTTTGCCCAATAACACTAACTGAATTAACCCCAGCAGTATTAACTTTTTGCTTTGTAAAAGTGGTTTTAAGTGTTGGATTAATGTTGATTCACTGAGGTCTTTTAGGACTATAGCTGTTTGAGGTCCTTGGGGAGGGGGGGGTAGGTACTGGGCTACTCTAGATCTAACATTATTAACATTAAAACTACCAGTATTTACTCTAGGCCTAACAGAATTAACATTTGTCCTACCATAATAACATTAGACTTGACGAGGATTAACATTACCCCTACAATATTAATATTAGGCCTAACAGAATTAATGTTTGTCCTACCAGTATTAATATTAGGCCTAACAGAATTAATGTTTGTCCTACCAGTATTAATATTAGGCCTAACAGAATTAATGTTTGGCCTACCAGCATTAAGTTGTACTGGTCTAGGAACAAATTGATTAGCATGATTAATCCTGTCAGTATTAGTCCATACTGGTTTTGCCACCCCATTACCAGTATTAAAAACCCTTTGTTTCTTAAACTCAGCCTCTCTTGCCATTTTTCTTTTATAATAGTCCACAATCTTTGAACAAATGACTTAGGCTCCACAAACAAAAATTTCTTCTTTGTGAAAGAGTAACCTTCCTCAGTTATCTTTTTCCATCAAGCATCCAATTCTTCCTGTTAACTTTAGTGTGATTTGATCTTGATTGGTTGCCTAGGAGTTTTTATGTGTGAGACACAACTAGGTTCAACTTCTTTTGATTTTGGAGCAGACACACCTTTTTCAGTTGTTGTTATAGGTGTAGACACATACACTTCTGAAGGTACTCTTGAAATCTCAGATTCAAGATCAACAGAATGTTCAGAGGAAGTTCCAATAGATCCTGCACTGTCATTAGATTGACAGGTAGAATATTCACTGGATCTATCATCTGATACACTGGGTTCAGGCTCTTGAGGTCCCTTTTTACCATAAACATACAAAGACTCATCAATTTCTTCTTGTGGTTTAGGAGTATAATCTTCACTTAAGGGATGTGGAACACCTTTAAAATCATTAGTCTTTGTAAATCTACTGTACAAAGGTTTTCCAACTGAATCCTCTTTTGAACAATTAAACACAGAAAAATTCATTTCTTCCTCATAACTTAGAACCTCATTGTTTGATTTTATTTCATACCCTAAGCCAAGTTTACTACTTGAACTCATGCCAGAATTAATTAATCTCCAAAGATTCTTGGAAGAATCTTTCCATGAATCTAATGTTTTTCTGCAATTTTTCCTTTTCCTTTTACAGCTTTCATTCCAATTCGCCTATATTTTTTAAGCTTTTCATCTTTTCATATATTTCATTTGCCGAAATGTAAGGCTTTCATTTGAGAAATTTGCTGTTTTTGAAAAGTAACAAGTTGAGCTTCTAGTTTCTTAACAGCTTGACTATAGGCAAGTATTTGTGCTTCTTGATCACCTAACTGATTCATTTGTTCATCACACAGTGTTTTAAGCTTATTATATGAATCAATGCAAGTTTTAGAACATAATGATACCTCATTACTTGAGCTGATTGCCATGAGTGCATGATTTGACTCTTCTTCCTCTACTGTATGTTCTCCCCAATTGACAACACCATCATCCATTGTCAGCAAACAGTTATGTTTCTGCTCTTTCTTTCCAGCTCCTTGATCTTGATAAAAAGAGTCTCTTTTAAACTGTTGTTTTAAAACAGCTTTCTGCATCTTCTTTGAATTTGCATTACCACCAAACCTAGTCCTTATGGCTTCCCAAATTTCTTTTGCATCATCCATTCCATGAAATCTTCTCAGATGTTCCTTGGGAATAGCCATGAGTAAGATGGTTCTTGCCTTCCTTTCCTTTTCAACAGATAATTTCTACAGAGTATCTACACACACACACTGTATTCTAACAACACCATCTTTTCCAGTTGAGATTCTCTTCTTTGAATTTCCATTCTGAATTACCTTCCAAACATCATTGTCAATGTACTTAAGGTAATGCTCCATCTCCATAGCCCATATATCATACTCCTCCTTCTTCAGAATTGGGAGTTTGATATTTGAGATAGCAGTTGTTTGAGGAATCGCCTGTTGTTGTTGTTTAGGTGCAGCACCAGTGTCTGATGCATCTTCATGGTTTGATGCCTCATCATCACTGAGGTGTTGAGAAAACTCATCATTAGCAGGTTGAGACATTTTGTAAAGATCTGAAGTAGGGTGTTTGTCTGTGGTTCTTTGTGATTCTTCTTACTCAGAGTCCCTCTATTGGCTCTGATACCACTTGTAGGTCCTTGTGTTGGATCTATATAGCCTTTTGTAAGCCAATAGCTAACTTGAATAAATCCAAATTAACTATATGAGAGACAATGACTATGAATACTATGTGCTAATGCGGAATCTTAACACAAGTACTAAGAAGAACAATTGTAAACTAACTTCGTATATTGCTATTGATTTCTATTAGAATACTATTTCGATCTCTTCTATTACATATGATACTATTGATTCTATCTTCTAACTCTATGAACCATTGACACTAGATAGCCAGTTCCCCCCCCCCAATAGCAAACTTCTTTTATACACCAAGAAGTCCATTAGAGTTTACAATATTTTCCTAACATATCTAGTCAACCATATTGAATAACCCTACTTAAGTATTTCAAAATTAAATTTTTGGGTTCTAACTATGTGGTCAACATTAATCAAATGTATTCAATACTTTCCATAATCAATTGTAACTCCTCAATCAACATTAATCACCTCAATTAAACTTCTCATCAACATAAAGTCTTCAATCATAAAGTCTTCAATCATCATTAATGTCTTCAATCAACATTAATGTCTTCAATCAACATAAAGTCTTCAACCATAAAGTCTTCAATCATCATTAATGTCTTCAATCAACATTAATGTCTCTAGTTGAAACTTCTCTTTTATCATTGACTAGTAGCATTAATATTTAACAGTATTAAGAAGACTTTTAATTCCCAACATTATAATCGTGAGGTTATCCCGCGTATAACAATAAACTTCTTTGAACGCACTCCGTCTCTAAACTAAGTTTAGTCTACATTTAACTAGTACATTATCATCCTCATGAGCATGAATTACAAGTCATTTGCATTTGGTTTTACAACTTTTACGTAAGTCGTTTAAACTTGCATTATATTACATGCATGCATGCACAACTTACCCACTACCCCCACTACCTTTGAGGTAATTACTCAACTAGTATATATACTTTCCAAACACATAATTCTTCCCTCCCCCTAACACTTCTAGAAACTGACTCCATAAAGGGTTACACAAACAATAACTTTTACCCCTTGGTAACACTTTATCTATTATCATGTATCAACTATCGGATCTAGTAAACTTTGCCATGCTTTCCTCTTGTCTTCTACCTATCCCACGCCCCCAAAGATTAGTCACAAGACACCGTAGACCATTTTGGAATAACACAAACTTGTGACCTTTAAAGTATGATTTGAACATACCTTATATAACTTATAAAGACAAGACCACTTTGGCTAACTCATTTATCCTATTCAAACACAAGTAAAGGCAAGAACAAGAGGTATTCAAGCTTTGGTTCAAAGGGTTTTTACATAAGTTAGGGTTTAGTATTAAAACTAAGGTTTTCTAAGAAGTTTATGGGTAGTTTTGTGCATTTCTTGATCATCCATTCACCACCAATCTTTGTAAGCATCTCATTTTAGATATTTTTATTCATTATTAACAATTCAAGCTTGATTTCACATTACCATTATATGCTTGTTGTGTAAAAACTTGATTTGAAACTTGCTGATAAAAACCCTAAAAAAGCTGTCCAAAAATTTGTCACTTTACAAACTTATTTTAACCACTTTAAAGAACCCTTTTGGCAAATTTCTTTTCACGTCCTTTTAATATAAGGTCTTAGGTATTTTCCTGTAGAGATTTATAAATTCTAGAATTTTTTAGTATTTTTGAATGATTTTGTCAAAACTATTGGTCAATCGGCTACGGGTTTTGAGTTTGAATCTTGTGACATGTTTTTTGGCACCTTAGACTTTGAACCAGGAACCATGGTAGTTATAACTTTTGTAGCCAAGACATAGATCTAAACTCACCAACTTGAATCACTTAAAAGGGTTAAAATAATTTATGACCAAAAGAAAATGAGTAAAGTTTTCAGGAAATAAACAGCTTTGACATCTGTGTATTATGTTGGACTTTTGGAACCCTTTGTCACACCCCCAAAATATGTCGCATCGAAATAGGTAACCTGGAGAGTGACTTCATTATACGCAAGCACAAAGTACAAGAGAACGACCACTAAATGGACGTTTTAAAAATATTACATCGTTAAATTAATTAAAGGAAATAAAGTTTTACACGAATTTAAAATGTTCAGAGTTAAAGCAGTAATAAAAGATGGTTTTTATAACATCAACGAGTAAATAAGATAGAAATTTTATGAGGTAAATCCATGATGCATGCTGACTCCAAATGCACTTCAAATGACCCTTACGAGTTTAAGCACCTCGAAAAACATGCTTAAAATGTCAACAATAATGTTGGTGAGTTCATAAGTTTAAGTTAAATGTTAAGTATGGACCACAAGATTTAGTAGAGTATGACTATTGTAACACATGTAATATTACAAATGGTATTTACGATAGCACTAAGCTCATGACACCAAAGCTAAACATTGTTATGCAGCAAGTAAATGCCAAGTATAAAATGCCTGGGTAGGTGTCCAACCCTATACCACCTAAAGTTCTGACATGGTATATGCCCGTTCGATCAGTACCTCCGATGCAAGTAAATGCTACTTACCCAGACATGGAGATTAATCCCAATAGATCTATCTATAACACTCGCGCTTACAATACGTAGTTAACGGTTCATGATAGTGGGCAAAGTGGGTTATCGGTACTTAGACTAATCCGTAAACATTTAAAAGTACTTGCGTCCAAAGTAAAAATAAGCATGTATCTCACCTCGAGATTTGGAAAGTATCCGTAAAAACGAGTTAAAAGTAGGGCTATAAACTCACCTTTAGCAAGTGATGAATCGGAAAGAATCAACAAACGTAGAACGAGCACAAATGTCCTAAACGCGACCTAGTTGAAATATAGTGCGTTTTAGGTGCAAGCAAACAATAGTGAAATGATGCATATGCAATTTCTATAAAGTTTTATCACCCGAACATGTTTGTGCTTTAGTTATATAAGTCAAAATGTAATCCCGCAAAAGTTATATAGTTTTTATTAAGTTTCGACGCTAAAACAAAAATTACTATTTTTGCCCAACTTTAGAAATCCCGCACATTATCCATTTTCTAAATATTTCCGCTTAATTTAAATCTCGCCTAAAACACGCTAAGCGACCTACCAAAAGTCTAGTTACCATTTTTATTCATCATTATATACATTACAATTAGTTCTAAGTCGCCAACTTTAATAAATCCTATGTCGCTTACTTAATAATATTTTTGAAAGTTTTCGACGCGTATGGAAAATATATAAGTGATACTACAATATTTGTTACAGGTTTTATAGCTCATTTGGACTCTAAAACGCCCAAAAACCTCATTTTATGTTTCAAACATCTCACTTTTATTAGCAATATTCATGCAAAAAATTTGTAAAATTTTTAGATTTTAGTCCAACTTTACAAAGCCGTAACTCCTTCGTTATAAGGATTCACGAGATGGCCAAAAGCGACGTTTCAAGGAAAAATCATGTTCTACAAGTCTTCTCTTATGAGTTTCACCCGACTCGGACCCAAATTTGGTCAATAACACGAAAACGTAAACTGGACAGAATGCATTTACAAACAGTTTTGCTGGAAAAATTATTTGTTTTTACCCGAACTTCATTTGGTCATAACTCACTCGGTTTAAGTCATATTTTTACGAAATTTATATCTACGCGTTCGTATTTAAGTATACTTTCATATTTTTAATGTTTCGGCTACTAAAAGAAATTTAACTGCCCGTTATACCCTATAAAAAATTTGGACAACGAGCATTGTATACCAAAACCACTTCATAAATATATCCGCAAATAACAACAACTCCATATCTAGCCTAAATCCCTTCCACCAATGTTACCAACACTCAAACAATTCCAAAACTACCTATCCCTTCCACCAATTTGATACAAGAACACAAAAGAACTACTAGCAACATATATAATCATAAATCTAACCTAGGAATTCAACAACAACTAAAATAATATCAAGAACATAAATAAAGTTGTACAACCTTTAAATCTTGTTAGTTTCTTTATGAAAAACATTTCGCACAAACATAGGTGATGATATTTTTATGAGATGTATGTATGGATGTATAAAAGAAATATGTATGAGATGAGAAGAGAAGTTTCTTGCAAGAATTAATAAGAAATGATAAATATTAACCCAAACTAATGATATGTGAACCCGAATATAAAAATCAATGAACCACTAGTATCAACAATAACCCAATACTTTAAGATCAAGAAAACAAACACCAAAGGTGTTGGTGTTGTGTGCCGGCCGAACCTAAGAAACAAGAGAGAAAGAGAGCACAATTTTTTTGTAGGTGTTTTATGTGTGTGGGAAATGAATGAATTAATGATGATGCCTTTTATGTATACAACATTAACCACATGGAATCTTAGGATGTGAGGTTCAATCATGGTGCAAGACAAAAATGGGTTGAGATTAATATGGGAAGGACATGGCTAGGATAATTTTGCATGTGGTTTGGTGTGTGTGAAGTGTGGTCGGACACAAACATGGGGGGGGACTAATATTTTCAAATTTTAAATTTTTAGGTTATGTATAATATCTTAGATATTTTTGGTTTATGAGGGAATGTTTATTTATTTATGCATGCATGAAAAATGCAAAATGAACTAATTCACGAAACTTGCAAAATACACGTACGCGACATATAGAAATATGTCCTTTGTGGAAACTAGAAAGGAGGGTTGAATAGTTTACATGTTCGTTTTACGTTTTAAAAGTTTGCTTTCAAAATACTTAGATTCGAGTTGTATGTTCAACCAATCAACAATGTAAATATCTAAACTAATACTAAATAACAATCACAACAATATAAAGAGATGAGAGAAGGAACAATCAAACCAAGACACCAAGATTTATAGTGGTTCGGCTACGAAGCTCTTCTTCGCCCTACTCCACTCCTCGAGTATCCTACTCGAGATTTCACTATGTCAACAAGCTCCTTTTAGGCGGAGAAAACCGTTTACACGTCGCTTACGTTGTTTTCCAACACTAAGCTAAATGTCGAGTTCTAATCTTAGCTAGAACCAATCTACCACTTCACAAGCACTACACAATCACAAGATCTACACTATCGGATTTACACACAATCCGAATCACACAATTACACAAGATAATTACAATAGAGATTTGATACTTAGAAGAAGAGATGAGAGATCACTAAATAACAATTCGTTTCTTGGCGAATACGAATGTTCTTCTCTTGCACTTGATAGAAGAATGAGAAAGATGAGATGAGATTGGATCACTTGAAACAAGATCAAACAATGTTAGTGATCAAGAGATTTAGAGAGAGAGTTATCTGAAAAATTCGTGCAAAGAGGTGTGTTTTTCTGCCAGAAATAGTGCAGTATTTATAGACAGGAATCCCAACGGTCATCTGCAGGCGGTCCCGGCGGTCCCAGATATATCTGGGGGCCGCCAGACCTATAAGGGGGCCGCCCAGTAGACTCCGCTCCTGTTTTTGTCTTTTTGTGAGGAATGTTGTATCTGGTATGGAAGCTTTCATTTTGGGGGGAAAATTTGAATTTCAAATTTAAGTTTTAAATAAAACTTTTCTTTTAATTAGAAAATATTTTGTATATTTATTTTTGTGAAAATACTTTTGTAAAAATGTGATGGTTAAGAAAAAATATTTTCTTGATCACTAATCATGCTTAATGATTTGTTTGTCCATACCTTAAGTGATTACTAATCTTAGAAATGGAATTTTACGATTAATAATTTGTAAACGTTTATTTTTATCGTAAACGTTTTTATATTTTATTATTATCAAAACATTGAGAGGTCAAAAAATATAAATAACGTTTTTTGACATTATTTGTTAACAGGGATCCACCATAGGATTTGATTTGCAATTAAACAGTTAGCAATAAAGCTTGTGGTCAAATATGGCTTTGTCATTCGACCGTATTTGGTTGGATCAACCTTTGGTGTTGTGAGTACCGACCTGTGATCAGGTAGATTTATCTTTAAAGATGAATTTCCTTGACAGGATTTCAAGCTTTTAGTATTGAATTCTCTAATATGTGAGTATCAGATTCATTGTACTTAGCTTGTTCTCAAACCGGAACGTCTGCCGTTTAACAACATAAGTTAAAACGCTCTTCTTTCTATTCGACGAAAACATTCTTTCTCTTCAATGAAAGCATTCTTTCTCTACGACGAAATATTCTTTCTCTTCGACGAAAACACTCTATCTCTTCGACGAAACATTCTTTCTCTTTGACGAAAACATTCTTTCTTTTTGACAAAAACATTCTTTCTCTTCTTACAGAACCATTCTTTCTCTTCGACGAAAATATTCTTTCTCTTCGAAGAAAACATTCTTTCTCTTTGATGAAAACACTCTTTATCTTTCGATCACATCTCTTCCTTCTCACTCAACTACGCCTCTACAACCATAGAGATGGCTAATCTCTTTCCTCTACTACTTTCGCCACCACCTTTAAGATAACCTTATACCTCATCATATGATTGTTTTATGAACATTCATAATACTCGAGAAGACCACCATCCATCTTGACATTGTCAAGCTCGTCGTTTCTATCTTTGTTTGTTTTCTTTATTATTATTATTATTATTATTATTATTATTATCGCGTACAAAAACACACGAAGATTACGTCTCCATTTCCTTGGTGACAAGGTCCCAAAAGGAAAATACTTTCCATTCAAAAAGGTTGCGTCTGAATGATTAACATTGCGACCATCTTTCTTTACCACTCAAGCGGTGAGTCATTTATAAATTATCTTCGTCAAGATTTAGGAATGATGGAACACATTTCATAAATCATTCTCTTCTTTTCTTCTAGTTTCGATTCTAGTCCGTGTTCTATTTCATGTCGTGACAACTTAACTACTTCATCCGAAGTACTTTAAGTATTTTTAATTAGCAAAATGCAAATTAAAATGTAACTCTTTTTGAAAAAATTCATCAATTTCCCAAAATTCCTTCCTGTTGGCGATGCAGCTGGCCCCCAGATCTATTCTGGCGGGCCCCCAGATATATCTGGGACCGCCGGCAGCAGCTTGTAATACCATTCATTTTTTTTCCTATAACCTATCACCTCTTCCTCTCTTCTGCTAACAAGTTGAGTCTAACTCCACCCCAATCCTATACCCCAATATCTCTCTATAGATCAATGCGGTCAGCCTCATATCCCAACGATCATTAAGCAATCATTGCTTATGTTTTCAAGTGTCAAGTGAAATTTTCATAATCTGTAATGTGTATATCAAACACATTCCTTACATTCTCATCATTCACTATAAATCCCCCCTCCACATACAAAACTTGGTCCTCACATCTAGATACGTCTTCTCTCAAATTCATAGACGACTTTCTTCTACTCCTAAACGATTTCTTCTCTACTTCTAGTAGTGTTTCACTTTGATTGTCTTTCTAATTCTTATACGTTTACTTCTCACTTCTAAAGTTCCTTTTTATTCTAATGAGTTCTCTCATCTCTAACGTTTCTTCTCATTTCTATACGTTTCTTATCTCTTCTAATAGTCTTGTTACTATTAAAATTCCTCCTATATCCCTTGACAACTTAATTATTTCATCCGAAATAAATGTCACTCCTTCGCAAAACTTTCCACTTTCTAGAAAGTGAAGAACATTGGTATGTGCTTAATTACACATACCATTTTCCATTAAAAACGGACTTAAAAGACTAAAAACGTACCAAAGATACATTATATTTGTATGTTTTGCATTTGAATTGTGCAGGAACGGATATTCAAAAAGAAGCCAAAATGACAAACTAAGCTCAGGGTTGGAAAAATGGACTAATGGCTTTCGAAACGAAGCCGCAAAGGTCCAGTCAAAGTCAAAAGTCAACCAAGTGAAGAAAATACAACTTAAGGGACTAAAACTGCCAAACCTCAAGTTGTATTGCAAGAATTAAAAGACAAGGGGCGAAATTGCAAACCGGGCGAAAGTTGCAATGAAGTTATAAGAAGTGAGGGGCCAAAACTGCCAACATCCCCAAACTTCATTCTTCCCGCCCAAACAAAACCCAGTTACAGCTAGGGGATGTCTTCCCATACCTTCTCCTTGCAAAAACACTCAACACCCTAGATAAATCATTTCAACCACTCCTTTACCCACCCCCAGCTGTATAAGTGCCATGTTGGCAATCCCTCGCCATTCCCAAGTATTTTCGATGGCTATGATTGACTCCAAAGAAGCACAAAAGAAATTAAAGGCTGGGATTTGTTTTAGAATCCCCTCACACAACAAACACACTTGGTTTTTGTCTCTACAAAGAAACACAGAAGAAAGAAGTCGGAGAGAAGAAGACTTCGGCTATAAATAGATTCTTTTGTAAACTTTGTAGAGAGTGAGTCAGTAACTAGTTAGTTTTTAATTTTTGATATAACTTAGCTTATTTTCAGTTCTTTTAAAACTCATTTACAGCTTTTACTTTCAGCTTTGTAACACTTTCAAGTTTTAATGCAAATTTGAGGTTTTAAGTCAATTTACAATTCCAAGTGTTAAGTTTCTTAATTATGTTGTTTTGTGTTTAAAAAGCTCTCAACACAGCTTGTTTATAAACTACTTTAATTAAGTAAACCAAAAAAAGGTAAGTAGTTAAGAGAAAATTGCAAAAATCACTCTCAAATACACCACAGCTTATTTTATGGATGATAAGCCAGTTCTGGATGGGCTTATGGAC
>BQNB010020708.1:12803-23816 GCA_026074375.1 Tanacetum coccineum | reverse complement strand
GCATAGTCTTTGAGATCTTATTCGGGATTACCATAGGTCATATTCACCCTTCTTGATCATAGGGATTCTTAGTGCAGTGACGGACGAAGTGGGAGGGATAGGTTCAGCTTCAGACATCTTTTAGGAGTTTTGAAAGATTTCGAATGATTAAAAGTTCTTCAAGATCAGAGTCTCTACACAAGCTCTGATACCACTTGTAGGATCGAAATTCCTTAATGAAACACTGATATACTGTTAACTATGCGGAATCTAGTTGGCAGTACTAAGAAGAACACACAATGTTTAATCAAACGATTTGTATATATAAACCTTTTGAATCTGCCTAAATTGCAGATCCCTAATACAATACTAATAATTCGTGTTTTTGTATATCTGCTAATACCTTCCTAGAAATCCTTTTATAAACATAAGGATAACCTCTAGTAGATGTATAGTCCTTGTATGACATAAACACTAATCAATACTAATCATTAAAATAGCTGTTACAAGATAAATACTAACATAACCGTCTAAATGATAATCCTTTAAGATTCCTTTATCCACGGCAGTACTTCGATCTTTAACTGGCAGTACGTTGACTTTCTACTTAGCAGTACTTTGACCTTTTGCTTAGCAGTACGTTGACCTTTTGACTTATATTTCCCAATAAGACACATATGACTGCATTCAAACCTTAACTCAAACAAGCTAAAGGCATCAATTATCTTGGGTATCAAAAGTGGATACCTGAATATTCTAAAGGCTTTGAAATTCTCACAATTTAGTGGACTAGGGTGTGCTAGTTATAATGTCAATCCGGTTGGACTTACCTTACTAAGAGCATTTTTTATACTTTAAAAGCTTATATCTATTAAGATTTTTGATAAAATTTAAGAAAATTTTTAGGCGGGGCAAACATGGAGGGATATGATTAATTTTTCCTATTTGGCTCCCCCTCCACACTTAAGTTGAACATTGCCCTCAATGTGATAACTGATGATAGAGATAAAATAGGGAAAATGAAAGGAAAACGATACTTCACGGGGCATAGAGAAATGCATAGCTGCGGCAAAGCTATCTTTTGAGCATACGTTGAAAATTTTCATATCTTTAAGCTAGAGTACCTGCAAAAGTGAACACACAAAAAGCACAAAACAAAGAAAATATTTTTGTTTTTTTTTTAGAAAAAAAGATGTTAGTAGAAGAATGGAAGAGGGACTCCTCCACACTTAAGTGAAGCATGGGTTGCCTCCCGAGAAGCGCTTAATTTTTAGAGAGTCATTAGATAGACTCGTACTTCGAGAGTCATTCTTTTGGGAAAAAGGAAGTGATTACTTTCATTGGGTCATTATCTTCTTCATGATATAGTTTGAGTCGGTGGCCATTGACTATGAACTTCTTCCATCTTTTCCATAAAGTTCAACATATTCGGATGGATATTGATGTTTTACTACATAAGGTCCTAACCATCGAGATCTGAGTTTCGGTTGTTTAAATTTGTATTTTGAGTGAAAGAGCAAAACTTTGTCTCCTTGTTTGAATTCTTTTCTCATTCTTAATTTTCTATCATGCCAGACTTTGGTTCTTTCTTTGTATAGACGAGAGTTTTCATACGCTTGGTGTCTAAGTTCATCTAGCTCGTGTAACTGAAACATTCTTTTCTCACAAGCAGTGATAAGATCTGGGTTGCAATTATTCAGTGCCCAGTATGCACGGTGTTCAATCTTAAATAGTAAATGGCAGTTCTTTCCATATATTAACTTATATGGTGTGGTACCGGTAGGTGTTTTGTAAGCAGTGCGAAAAGCCCATAGAGCGTTATCAAGTTTTCTTGACCAGATAGCAGGATTGTCTTTAACAGTTTTTCTAGAATTCTTTTGAGAGCTTTGTTTGTGTTTTCAACTTGGCCACTATTTTGAGGGTGATAAGACATAGAGAAACGATGGTTGACTCCATATCTCTTCATGGTTCTTTCCATTATTTTGTTGCAAAAGTGAGAACCTCTATCGCTGATTAGAGCCTTGGGCATTCCGAAATGGCAGAATAGTTTCTTCAGAAATGTGACTACTACTTGGGCATCATTGGTTGGTAAGGCTTGAGCTTCGTCCCACTTGGATACATAATCAATAGCGACAAGAAAGTATTCAAACTTATATGATTTTGGGAATGGTCCCATAAAGTCGATACCCCATATGTCAAAAATTTCACATACTTTAATGTTGTTTAAGGGCATCTCATCAGGTTTCGAAATATTTCATGTCTTTTGGAATGCTTCGTAAAGGAGAACTAGAGTATGTGCTTCTTTGATTATTATTGGCCAGTAAAATCCTGAGCCAAGGACCTTTTTAGTAGTTATGTTGGGTCCATAATGTCTACCGGTTGGTCCGTGGTGACATTGATCTAAAATGGTTTAGGTTTCTGGTCCAGATATACAACGTCTGATCATACCATCAGAACATACTTTGAAAAGGTAAGGTTCCTCCTAAAAGTAGTGTTTGAGGTTGGAGAAAAATTTATTCTTTTTTTGGTACGTTATTCCTTTTGGTATAATATCACCGACTAGGTAGTTTGCGAACCAAGGTTCGTTTTTGGTGTTGATTTCCATAAGAGTTTCTTCGGGAAAGTCATCATCGACTTCACTGTCATCGCTTGTTTCATTCGAGATAAATGGTTGACTGCAACATTTTCTGTTCCTTTTCTGTCTTTGATTTCTATGTCGAATTCTTGTAGAAGTAAGATCCAACGAATAAGGTGTGGTTTAGCGTCTTGCTTTTTGAATAAGTGCTTTAGAGCTGAATGATCAGTGTGAACAATAGTTTTTAAAAGAATAAGATAGGATCTGAATTTGTCAAATGCGAAAACTACAGCCATGAGTTCTTTTTTGGTTACGGTGTATTTCTATTAAGCTGGATTAAGGGTTTTGCTTGCAAAATATATTGGGTGAAAGTTTTTACCATCTTTTTGTCCTAAGATGGCTCCAACTGCGAAATCACTTGCATCATACATAAGTTCAAATGGAAGATTCCAATTTGGGCTTACGATCACAGGAGCACATGTGAGTTCTCTTTCAATAATTCGAATACCTTTTGACATTCATTACTGAATTCAAATGTATTATCTTTTTTGAGCAGCTTAGTAAGAGGTCGGGTGATTTTTGAGGAATCCTTAATGAAACGTTAGTAAAAACCTACATGTCCCAGAAAACTTCTAATACCTTTGATATTAGTTGGAGGTAGGAGTTTTGAGATTGCATCGATCTTTGCTTTATCAACTTCAAGCCCTGCACTAGATACTTTGTGTCCAAGCACAATTCCTTCGTTGACCATGAAGTGACATTTTTCCTAATTTAGGACTAGATGAGCATCTTTACAATGTTGGAGCATTTTATCAAGGTTGTTTAGGCATGTATCAAAAGAATTTCCAAAGACAGAGAAATCGTCCATGAATACTTCGACTGATTCTTCGATCATATCATAAAAGATTGCCAACATACACCTTTGGAAAGTGGCAGGAGCATTACATAGCCCGAAAGGCATTTGCCTATAAGTGTATGTTTCGAAAGGACAGGTGAACGTTGTTTTCTCTTGATCATTAGGATCGATAGGAATTTGAAAATATCTAGAAAAACCATCGAGGAAATAGAAATATTCATTTCCTGCGAGTCTTTCCAGCATTTGGTCCGTAAATGGTAAAGGGAAATGATCTTTTGCGGTTGCTTCATTTACTTTGCGATAATCGATGCATACTCGCCAACCCGTAATGGTTCTTGTTGGAACAAGTTTATCATTTTCATTGGTGACAACTGTAATACCACCTATCTTGGGTACACAGTGAATAGGACTAACCCAAGGACTATCGGCGATTGGATAAATTATACCGATATCTAAGAGTTTCATGATTTCCTTTTTAACAACTTCTTGCATGTTTGGATTTAACCTTCTTTGTTTTTGGACAACTGGTTTCTTGTCGTCCAAGAGTTGTATCTTGTGTTTAGAGAATGATAGGCGTATACCAGGAATGTCTGTCGTTTTCTAAGCAAAAGCTTACTTATGCTTTTTAAGGATGGATACAAGTTTGTCTTTTTCTTCTTTGGGTAGTTGAGATGATATTATAACAGGAAGAAAAGAAGGTTCTTCTAGGAATACTTATTCTAGATGATCAGGAAGAGGTTTGATTTGAGATCCGTAGGAGGTTCTTCGAGAGATGTTTTGATTTTATAATTTGTATTGATGGTTATTTTCTTGAATGGTATTTCTTTTGTGTCAAATTCAAAGTCAAAATTTTCATCGGCAGTCATTGCCATGAATTCATCGAATTCAGCAAAGATTTCTTCTTCGAAAGGGTTCCTTTAATGGAATGGAGGATTTTACTACCTTCGTCTAAAAGAGCATCGAAATCTTCTTCTAAGATTTCATCAATGACATCGATACTGAAACAAGTATCATCGTTTGATGAAAAGGAGTGCTGTCTGTATATGTATCGATTGGGGGGATTAATTTTTTCTGTCAGTTCCAACCTCTAAGAATTGGTGGTAGTTTGTGGTTGTTAAGTCGGTAGGATGGATTCAGCAGTTTGAAGTTTAGGGTCATACCTCAGATAAGAGGAACTTTGCGACTACTTCTTCATCTTCGTCCATTTCTGTTCTAAATAGGGGGAGAGCGGAGGGATGGGTGCGAGTAGGTTGCGTGAGAGATTTGAGCCGGAGAGCCGTCGACTGAGCAGAGGGAGATTTCAGGCGTGATTGCGCGCGAGAGCGATATATCTCTGGAACACCACAACGAGCACTCCCCCTCACACACCAAACTCACATGTCAGCAGAGAGCGCCGCTCCCCTAATCTTACGCTCATTGTGGTAGTTTGAGATGTTAAGAGATAAGTTTTGAATAGAGCGAATATTGCATAAGTTTAATGCTTAGCACCAAGGTCGGCTTAGAGGCATTTGCAGGAGAAGTGTCTGTTGAAATTGCAATTGAATTAGAAACGTTTGGGGTCTTCAGTGTTTAGGTGGAGATCTTTGTTTTGGATTATTGCTAAACTATCAATGCTTAAAGAAAGCGGCAAAAATTTGTTCGAGCTTGTTTTGTTGCTTATTAGTTCCTTAGAAGATTTGCGCTATAATTAGCATTCCGCTAAGAAACATCGATAAGAAGTACATTGATTCGGATAGCGCGATCAATGTCAAGATTTATTAAAATAAATATATTATTAAAACTTGATTCGATCATGGAACGTAAAAATATATAGAAGGGCAGATCTATGCGAAAGACCACCACTATTTGTAGAAAGATGATGGATTTTATTTATTAGAAAAATAGATTCGAACTTATGTGAATTCAAAAGATCTAGATTCTTGGCATATTATTACGTGGTGATTTTCCTCTTATTCGATAAATCCTGAAACTAAAAAGGATGAAGATGTACTTTTCATAAACAAAATGATGATCTTTAAAAAAAACTTCAAAAAATAATGAAGCTAAAATGGTAATTGTATAATCTTTAACCACGTAAAGATTATGAAAGAATTTTTATGTGTCAAACCGCAAAAGAAATTTGGGATACTTTGTTAAACACTCATCAAGGTAAAAAATCAATCAAAGCAAACAAAATAGAATCTTTCTTGTTTAACATTATAACAAATTCATGATTCCGGAAGAGGAAACAATAGGTAATTGCCTTTGCTAAATTTAACACTATTATACTAGTCTAAAAGCACATGATGAAGGTTTTTCTAGCAAGAATTGGTGTTAAGAAATTTCTTAGGAACTACATCCAAAAATTCGCGTAAAAAAGTTCATGCGATTGAAGACATCAAAAAAACTACACAACTCTATCGACTAGAGATTGAACCATTGGAAATTTAAAGCTATCATGAAGAAGGTTATTAGACAAGATTTCAAAATCATCAAAAGCAAAAGATAACAAAGTAGATCTATGCCATTGAAGCTAGAAATCTAATCATAGTGACGAAATGATAGCTCAACATCTGATAGTAAAGCTACTAGAAACGCTATGGCCAAATAGACTTCAAGAAATTATTACAAAAGAACGAGAGGACATTCGTAATGACCACCCCATATGAAGAAAGAAAATCATTCCAAAAAAATAAAGATGGACAAAAATGGAAAAGCGAAAGAAAATGTTTTGAAGTGTGAGATCCCAAATCATCTCACCGGAGATGTCCGAAACAATTAAAATATAATATCAAAATCAAAAGGCGTTCATTGGAGGATCTTGGAGTGATAGCGACGATGATGAAGAGGAGAAAACAAAGGACAAAAAATGTCTTATGGCTAAAGATTCTAATGAGGTACTTTCCAAAGCCGAATACTTTAGTGATGACCAATCATCATTAGATAAAAATAACTTAGATAATGAATATAGTAGACTATGCAAAATAAGACTAAAAGTCATGGCTAAAAATGAAACTTTAAAACATGATAAAATAAAACTAGAAAACGAAGTACTAGAATTAAAAAATAAATTATTTAGATTAGAAAAAGGTAAGGAAGTAAATGAAGAATGTAAATTATGTCAAGATCTTAGGATTGAAAATGAGAAGCTTAGAAAATAAATATCTAGGCTAAATCAATTTAATGATAGTAGTCACTTACTTAAGAAAATAATAAGCTCTCAAAAACCTCCCAGAGATAAATCTGGTTTGGGATTTAATTTTACCAAAGGTTCACCTAGCGTAACCAAACAAGTAAGTTTTATAAGCGCTCAAGAAGTAGAGTCAAAAGAAAAATTGATAGAATCAAACCCAAACTTAAAACCAAAGTTTATACTTATAAACAATACTAAAATTCCTATTGCAAGTGATGATGAGGTAAAAAGTTTTTACAAACCTTCCTTAAAACTCGGAGTCGGATTTACTAAACCTACAATAAGGTCTAAAACACCTCTTCCGAGAAGAAAGGAAAACTCTCATCCTTGTTCCAAAACACCTCAACCTAGGAGAGACCAAGGTAGACCAAATTACCCTAACACTAATCACACAGTGTGGAATCATCCACGCCAACCAAACTTTACTCAATGTGGAGGATGTTCACCGTGCATGTGTCATAATCAAATGCGAAACATGTTTGGAAACAATAACTTCGGACCCATGCAATGATGGGGACAAAATGGCTAAATCATCATATCTTCCAAGGATAATCATCTACAAGCATCCTTTAACTTTCGTCAAACATAGTGAAGATGGGTTTTTTCATAAATTCTCATCCTTAAAGCTTGCTACCTTGAAGATTTTAAAGTAATTTCTCTTGAAGGCTAAGGTACGTATCACTCTCTAATTACGTAAATTATAGAATGGTATATGATATACTTAGTATTAGTGATAGTTAGGAAATATGGTAGTCACTAGAAATGCCATTTGTTGGCTTTCTAGTTCTTAAAAGAATTTGTTCGTTAGGAACCATTCTTTCACATGGATTATCCACGTACCTTCATAAAATGGAAATCTTCTATGTCCACTAGTAGCAAACTCAAGTAGATGAAGAAAAATGAGTTAGTGGGTAATTATTAACATGGAAGTAGGATTAGTCTTACATCTTACGCCAGAAAGGCATGATATCAAAACACTATGGATGAAACAAACTCCCTTCGTCTACGACGTTGGCTTCACGTACACAATAAACTACGTCTATCGATATCATCTCAAGCTTTAACTACAATTTATTATTCTATCATAATATATTTATCGTCTTGTATATACTCCAAATCGTGACATTTAATTATTTCATCCAAGATAATTAATTGCTCAACTGACAAAATGTTAATTGAAAAAGTCACTCAATCCTCGTTAATCCTTCTCTCGGCTTGACAACTTGATTATTTCATCCAAAGTAATTAAAGTATTTTTTAATTAACGAAAAGTTAATTAAATGTGTCAAGTATATTTTTGTTTCGTCTTTTACTCCTTTCTATCGACAACTAGTTTATATAAAATAATATTACTAGTATATCCCGACGTATTTTGATATTTGTACTTCTCACAAAACTAGCCAAAAAATCGGAGAAAATTTTCTCTCAGATGGCGGCCCCCTTAATTTTAAGGGGACCGACCATGTAAAATGGGCGGCCCCCTTAATTAATTAAGGGGACCTCCTAACTGTAAAAACAAACACCCCCTTATAGTCGAAATTATATACCCAAACATCATTTTTCTTTCCCTCTTCTTCTCCTACGCACTGTGAACGAACACCATAGCCAAAAACCTTCAAAAATCATTCTTCAAATTGCCTAATTAACCAAATCAACCAAAATTTGCAAGGGGCAATTACTAACAAGTTAATTAACAACATCCATTGTAAGTTATTTCAACCTCCATTTGTTTAATTTCATCCGATTTTGTTCTTAATCAAAATAGGGTGTTTTTAATTATTTTCATAATTCTTAGTTTGGTCTAGGAATTCCATAACTACAATGATTCCCGTAGTCATAAGAATTTAATACATTCATTAGAATTGAGTCAAAAAAAATTGTTCGAAATTTTTAAATATATATACATACTTAATATACATACATTTTTTTTCTTAAAACAAAGCTTATACATTGTTGATTCATGCCAAAAACATGTTGAAACGACAACACATTGTCCATCAAAACATACATTGCTAAAAGTATACTCTTTGAATCAATAAAAAATGGGTTATAAAATTAAAGGGGTGTTTGGTTCGTTTCTTAGGATTAATTTTTAGAGTCGAAATGACCATCACTATAGTTTTGTCACTTGTATAAACACTTAACTAACTTGTATAAGTCATCAATATATATAATTCATATGTATATTGATATATTTTATGAATGGTATAAAATAAAGGGGCGTTTGGTTTAACTTCTTAAAAAAACATGGTTTTGAGTCAAATCAAACACTACTTAACTTTTGTCAAGTCAAAAATAATAAACTTATACTTGTCAACAAAATATACACTTAACATATAGTTTTTGACAAACTTAAACAAGTTTCATGTTAATAAGGGAGTGTTTGGTTCATTGTCTTGATGTTGAAATATATAACTAATATATATTCTTCAACATCCTAGATTAAGTCAAGAATAAATTAAGGAACATATGGATCACTTCTTAGGTTTTTACTCTTAGAGTCGAAGTAATCCTTGTCTCACATTTGTCATTATACAAAACTTCATTTTATTTATTATATTTTTTTGTAACATTTTATGTTGTTGATAACTTGTTTAGGTGACAAAATGTCAAAAGCTACTACCACTGATATCTCTCTCACTAAATCTTACATCCTAAAAGTATCCAAAATTCTTGGCATCTCCCCTACTATTGCCCTATTCTATAAACCTATTGAAAACCGCAACATTCATGAGGGTCGTGTTGTTGATCAAGCCTACTATAAATCCAACAACATCGAGCGTCTCTTTACTAACATTCGCTTTAATTGTCTCTTTCAAATTAATGAACTGATTGTTTTGAGATTTATTCTAGACTTATATAGTCAAGTCACGGTTCAAACCGATGAATATGGCTATCTTATCATCTCCTTTATGATTCAACATGAATTCATAACTCTTACTCTTGCTCAATTTAGTCAAATCCTCAGAATTCCTTACAATAGTCAAGCCGTTTTCACAAACGAATGGGACCTTACATCTCTTGAGTATTCTTAAGAAATCGAGGGACCATATTGCACCGATCTTCCTACTCCCGACGACATTCGTCGACTTCTTGAATTGGAACGTGTCATGGTAGACCGTATAATTAAAAGTCAAACCATCACTCTCACTCCTAATCAAATTCTCACTAAAGAACTAAGCCCCGACATGAAGCAATGGGAAGAACTCATTCGAGAGAATGTGTTCGGACTAGGAGGATATTGGGACCATCTCCCCGCTTGTCTTGCTCACATGTTATATTGTGTTGTTGCCGAAGAACAATACAATCTTGCTTATTTCTTTGTCAAAAGAATCAAATGTGCTAGAGCTACTCCAACTGCAAATCTTCCATATGGCATGTTTTTAACTCGTCTTTATCGACGCATCATGGAAATGTATCCTCATCTTGACAATGGCATCTATAACATTGTTGATCAAGTCATGCATCCTCTTGCCCTAAGACAAACTCGATGTCCTCAAAGTGATCGTGGCAAGGCACATCATTCTATCTCCTCTTCATCCTCTCATCATCAAGGCACGTCATCTCATCAACACGATGATGATGATGATGTCGAAACTTCTTGAGCAAGCACTCCATCTGCTACCATCTATCTTAACTCCCTTAATCCACTCGACTATAAAAATTACCAAATACCTTCCTTTTCTGAACGAATTGATGAAACTTTCTTTACACGACAAACCACCTTACTCAACCAAACATAACAAATGCACGAGGAGATGCGTAGAGGATTCAAGTCATTTGGAAAAGCATTAAAAGGAGTGTTTAGCAAGAAGAAGAAGTGAAGGCTTTAATGACAAATTAGCTAGATAGCTAATTTTGGTTTAAGACATTTGTAACTTAATTATGTGCATGTTCTAAACAACTTATGTGGTGATTATTCGATTTATTCAGAAAGACTTAGATGTTGGTTATCTTTAGATGCTTGTTTGCTTGGATGATTTAAACTTTTAGTTGCTTTGTTTAATCAACTAATTATGCTACTTTAGTTTCATGATTTGATGTGTTTATTATGTGCTATATGATTAAATGTGTTCTTAAAACTCAATAGGGCTTGCTGCAAATAAACCACCAAAATAGAATCACTCTCACTAAAATTTTGAGAAAAATCGTTTTTTGGAAAAAATTTCCTATAGAGGGCGGCCCTCTTAATTGATAACGGGCGGCCCCTTATCTTTAAGGGGACCAAACCCTAACTAAGGGGACCGCCCCTAGTGTTTCATGGGTAAAGCAGTATCCTTCCTGCTTTTTGACCCCCTTTTACCTAGCCTTAGCTATCTTTACCCAGATTGCTAAAACAGATTTTAGAAATGTCTAAACCAATTTAAATTCATTCCATTTTCAACCAAATCTCTTCTGATAAATTCCCTTCAAATGCATATCACTAATCCA